>QVRM01002082.1:0-230645 GCA_003439945.1 Dermanyssus gallinae
CTCGGAGTTGACGCAGTGCCTCTGCCACCTCTTGGACGGTGAAGTATTCGTCCAGTTGGTTTCTCCATTGCAGATCCTCTTCTGACCAGACAGATATGAGAGTGGGCACTGTCCTTGGCACTGTGTCATGTGAGCTGAGGATCGATTTAAATTGGCCATAGAGAAGATCACTGAATTGGACATGCAGATCTCTTCTGTGAAGTGCTACAAAACCACAATATGGATTTTGTTCGGCCTTCTGGATCAGTTGGGTCTCCAGTTATTGCTCGTTCGCTTGTCTACATTCCGGAGTCCTTTCCCTCTCCGTTTTATATGCTCTGCGCACGTTTTAAGTGCTCGGGAGAGCAGTTCATTGTAGCTTTCTACATCTTGTTCTGCTCTTTCGGCGCCGAAGACTTTTATAGCTTCTTATAGGCGGTCTGCTTTAAATGATCTCGACAAAGGTTTCCGTTTGTGCTGTCGCTAATGACGGGCTGGAACCGCGATATCCAGACCAACGGCTTTATGCGTCGTCAGGTCCGCTCCTTCTTCCAATTGATGATCTGTTCGCACATACTACACATTTAGTTTTGGCCTATTTATAGCAAATAAGTCTATAGTTGATTCACCCACAGTGCTCACTACCACCACGACTAATACTGCTGTTACTGATGCTGCTATTGCCGACGCTGCTGTCGTCACAATTGCAATATGCTTTTAGTACAAAAACCGCAAACACTCCAGTTATAGAGGGCATATAACTTGACGCGCCGCGACAATAGTCACGCGTTGATTTTTTACGCCACCAAATACAAAGAGAGTAAACTTTGTAAATACAAAGAGAGTGAGTGACACGGCGCAAGTCTGGCACAGACGGCAAATGCCATATAGTAAACATCATGACGACTAGATATAGTGACAGTGCCGAGCCCGGTGGCGTCGTGGCATGCGTCTGCGCCTCGCGACCGGAGGAGACACTAGATAGGTGCGCGGGTTCGAACCCCACCGTTTCCCTACATTTGTATTTATGGGGTCCGTCTGTTAAGCAATGCGCAAGGCAGTCCCATGGACGTTAAATCTTGGCCAAGAAGTCAGCCCCGAAAGGATTTTTTTAGATAGCGTGACAGTGAGACTGAAGAAGAGGACTAGAGTATTCTACCTAACAACGTACGCTTATCTGGCTGTGTGTTTCAGGCGGCAGGCGGCACAGACGAACGGTAGAACGGACGTGCGAGTTTTTTGCTGGTTTTTGAGACGACGCGGCGGCTGTAGAAATGTCCCAGTCGCAGCAGTAACAGCAGCGATGCGGCCCGCTGAGTCGTCGCCGGTCGCGTGCTGTGTCACGCTGGTCACGCTGGTGGCGATCTTCAGCCGGCAGTGGGGCACGACGGCCAACGGCCAGTACTACCCTCGAGCCGATGGCTACCCGAAACAGGCGCCCGGCCGTGGTGACCCGAACTCGTTGTACACGCCGTACGGCGTCATACGCGGCCGCACGACGCTCGTTCGCGGCGTGCCCGTGCAGAAGTTCCTCGGCATTCCGTACGCGCAGCCGCCGCTCAAGAAGCTGCGCTTCAAGCGGCCCCGACCGCTGCCGTGGAAGCGGTCGCGGTACATTCGCGCCACGACGATGGGCCCGTCGTGTCCGCAGACGTCGTACTACTTCGACACGCTGCGCAACAACAAAGACCTGCGCACGAGCGAGGACTGTCTCTACCTCAACGTGTGGACGGCCCAGCTGAAGCCGCTTCAGCCGGTGCTCGTGCTCATCCACGGCGGCTTCTTCACGCACGGCGGCAGCGAGTCGCCGGCGCTCGACATGAGCCGCCTGTCGATTCGCGGCATCGTGTGCGTGTCGTTCAACTATAGACTGAATGCGTTCGGCTTTCTGTACGCCGGTGTGCCCGACGCGCCGGGCAACATGGGCCTGTACGATCAGCAGCTGGCGCTGCAGTGGGTCAAGAAGAACATTCGCTACTTTGGCGGCGATCCGGCCCGAATCACGGTGATGGGCCATGGCGCCGGCGCCGTGGCGGCCGCCTATCACCTGCTCAACCCGGTGAGCCACAAGCTGTTCCGTCGCGTGATCCTGCAGTCGGGCAATCCGTTCTCGATCATGAACCTCAACGAGCGATCGGTGGCGGCGACCAGGGCGAACACGATCGCCAAACGTCTCGGCTGCACGGGAGGCGACGGAGGGTCGTCATCATCATCATCGTCGTCGTCGTCAGCCGCCAACGGTGACGATTCGTTAAACAGTCTGCTCTGTCTGCGGAGCAAGGACGCGAAGCAGGTCGCCAAAGCGGCCGAGCTCGAGTTCACGCGAGGCGAGCTCTCGCTGATGCCCATCCTCGAAGCCGAGAGCTTTCTGAAGAAAAGCCCCGAAGAGCTGCTGTACGAGAGCGCCAGGATGGACAACGTCGAAGTCCTCATGGGAGTGGCGGGCAACGAGTTTGCCGACTCGCTCTACTACACTGGATACTTCGACGCCGGCGAGGAGATACTGCCCGGAGATGTGAAATACCTTGTGGGGCTGTTCTACGGTAAACCTAATCTTCTCGCGCTGACATTGGATCATTTTATATTATCATTCATTTATATTATACGCAGTACACTTGCATTACAAAATTAGGTCAACCCCAGTAAACCACTGCCTGAGGGCAGCGAGCCTAGCACCGCGGCCGCATTTCCACGTTGCACTTCAATGGATATTCTCTGCAGCAGAAATTCTCCCGCCCTTTTTCATCCTTCTCACATTGCTGCTCATTTCCCAATTTCTCTTCGCCCATGGCCCCCATTGTTTCTATCGCAACTGGCTGTACTATAAAAGTTGCCTCCAACTCGCGATACTTCAGACTTTTTCGCTGCTCCGCTAAATTGGCAACAGCGCCTGCTTATCTCGAAGCTCGATTCCTGTAAGATGGCGCCAGCGTGTCCCACACGGTTGCGTCCCACACAAGGGCCTTTCCGGAGGAGAAGGGAACTAGAATCATCCCGTCTGGCCGTAGGGCTGAGTCCGTTGCCAGTCCGACTGGCTCTTTTTCTGCAGGGCACGTTAGCGGAATGCAGCGCCTTTGAAATAACTTCGTTAAGCGCGGCGTGGCGCGAATTTCTATGGAGCCAACCTTATAGCTTTAAAAAAGAAAGACGGCGGTCTCCGCCCAATAGCAGTCGGAAATACCCTGCGGCGGCTAGCGTGTAAAGTGCTAATCCGCAAATTCATGGCGCAGATTGTCGACAACATTGCTTCCGTGCAACTGGGTTGTGGAGTTAAAGGAGGTTGCGAGGCTGCGGTCCACGCTGCAAGAGCCTTTGTAAATATCAACTCGGCATCAAATAAGGTGTTGATAAAACTCGATTTTAAAAATGCCTTTAATTCCCTCAGAAGAGATGCGATTCTCGACACTGTCAGATCAGACTTTCCAGCAATCTACCCCGCAGTCTACCAGATGTACAGAAGTCCATCCAATCTCTTTTGGGGGAATGAGATAATACTTTCCAAATGTGGGGTACAGCAAGGAGACCCTTGTGGCCCGGCTCTCTTCTGTCTGACAATTTGCCAACTGCTTTCCGCTCTAGAGTCGGAATTCAAGACATGGTTCTTCGACGATGGAACGATTGGCGGTACTCTGGATTCCGCGCTTGGTGATGTGAAAAAGGTAATCGATTTTGGTGTCACCTCTGGACTGCAACTTAACGCGTCAAAGAGTAAGCTGCTCATTTTATCATCCGACAACGCTTTTCGTGACGAGTGCTTGCGCCGGGCGCAGGACCTGCTCCCTGACATCAAGCTATGCACCGATGAAGACATCGAGCTCCTTGGAGCTCCCCTCACAATGGCCTTAGCAAAACTCGCTCTGAACAGGAAGTGCGAGCTTATGGATCTCTGGTGTTCTAGGTTGGGATCCCTGGATGCGCATCCAGCACTATACTTAATGCGAACTAGTCTTTCGACACCAAGACTTATTTATATATTATCCGTTGCACAGACGCGTCTGCCCAGAGAGACATTTTACAACAATTTGACGAGAAGTTACGACAATGCGTGAAACAGGTGTTAAATTTGAATTTGGATGGAGTAAGTTGGGACCAGGCCTCTCTTCCTACCTCAGCCGGAGGTCTGGGAATCCGTCGTGCAACGTATTTGGCCCATTGTTGGGCTCAATCAGTACTTTGCACGAGCTGATTTTATCTATATCTCCTCCGAACGCCAAGCCATTTCTAGAACGGCTCATGGAGTCCAAAAAAGAGGAATTCGCCGCCCGCCACCGCGTGGTGCTTGATGACGCACGTCAGTCTGCCCTGGACGCCTTCGTAGTCAAAGCCATTCAAAAGAAAATCCTGGACAACACGGTCGATACACTTGGCAAAGCGCGCCGTCTAGCAGCCTTCAATGAATCAAGCGCCAAATGACTACAAGCCATTCCCTCGCCGCAGCTGGGGACGATGCTGGACAATACAACACTCCGCATCGTTTCTGGCCTGCGGTTAGGGGTGGCCGTATGCGCGCCTCATGCTTGCTCCCTTTGCGACACACCGGTGTCGCCGAGGGGAGAGCATGGCCTCAGCTGTTCTCGAAGCTGCGGAAGACATTCGCGCCATTGGATCATTGTGTACATGGCGTTGACAACCGTAGCCTGTTGGAAGGGTGGTCTTTTCAATTCTTAAACATTAATCAGTGCACTGACTGCTGTCTTCTCTACTCTAGGTTTATAAGAAGTTGTGTGAAAAACGTTTGGACTTGCAGCCTTAAACTGATTGATCAACCTTTAAACATGATGATAGTAGAAGGTTTATCTCGTAATCGATGTACCTTTGTTTGCATTTCTTACCGATAATCTTCTAACCATCAGTAAGCAATTACATTCTGTTATTTTTATATACAAGCACTTACCATACTTCTATGTAGCACGCTACTTATTGTTTTCAGTTATGAGCAGACTGTTCTGTTATTCCCGCTGGATTCCTTCGTCGAATTTAGAGCAAAATAATATATTAATGCGATTCGATATTGTAGGATTTTAACCATAATCAGACCACTTTGTCCATAAGGTTCGACATTGCATTTTAAGTTCTGGCTACTGAAAGTTTAGAGTCTAAACTGGGCGTCTATGCATTAAACCCCTAGAAAAGCGTGTGAATTCTTGTTATTTGGGTTTCTGGGCTAGCGCAAATAATTGAGCCTGCCATCCATTAACGACTGCTAAATATACAATGTTTTCTACAGCAGTGGAAACGTACTGATGGCGAAATTCCTTCCTTAGAGCGGTGAGCCAACCAGACTAGCTTTTCTTAGCGAAACCATCCACCGATAAGATTTTTCGCACCATCCGTTCTATTAGCATCAAGCGTGCTAAAATAACACTTAAGACACAAAATGTATTTTATACGGCCACAATATTTTGCTACAAGCTTTGATTTTGTTGGAATCAGTATATTAGGTCATGACTTTATTGATTTGGAATTATATAATTTTAGTATATCATTTAAATGTATAGTGGTCTGTTTTTAGGTGACACTATGCGCTTCGTAATACGAATTAGACTTTATATTTAGAGTTAATTTACAAAACAAAAAAAAAAAATATATATATATATATATATATACGATAAAGCCTTACTATTTTAGGGACAAAGAAAACGTTAAACGAAATATTTTGTGTTTCTTACAAAACACATATATAAAATTATATATATATATATGAAGCAAGAAAAGCCGTACGTCAAAAGAAGCTGTCCTAACATTTATCTCGTTCGGTCACGTTTTACGGTCAACGCAACTGCGGATGGACGCACGGACGGATGGACGACGGGGCGTGTCACGCGTTCCCAGGGACGTTCTTTCGAGCGAACGCGGTGCCAATTCTGCGCTACTACTTCCGCGACGAGGCGAGCAATTCGAGCGAGCAGTTGATCCGGACCGGCGGCCGGGCGATTGCCGATGGCCTGCTCGTGTGTCCCGGCAACGAGTTCGCCGAGGAGCTGGCCAACCTCGGAGCAAGCGTCTACTACTACTCGTTCGAGCACGAGTCGGCGTTCACGCGGCCCGAGTTCGGCGTCACCTCAGCCGAGGAAGTGCTCTATTCGTTGGGCTCGCTCGACGGCCCGCTGGCCACGCGGCTCGGCGCTTCACTCGAAGACCTCAGCTTCGTCGACGACATGGTCGACCTCATCGCGACGTTCGTCTACTACGGGCGCGGATACTCGCCCAAGGTCGACCTCACGACGTCGGTCGTCGCCGACTGGCGGCCGTACAGCGCCGAGCAGCCGTATATTGCGCGTCTCCGCTCGAACGTCACCGTGCTTACGTACGGGCCGCGCCTCGACGAGTGCAACTTTTGGTCCTACTTCTGGAACAACTACGACGCCTCGGTCGGCCAGAAGTACTCGCACGTCATTCTCGGCTGACAGAGGACGTGTCGAAAAACACCGATCTTCGTTTCGGCATCTAGAGAAGACCAGGGCATCATCAATCAGCAGCAGCAGCTACAATCGAACATCTCGCCTTCATCGTCTTCGTCATCATCAGCATCAGCATCATCATCATGCTTGTCGTTTTCGATGTCGTTGTTTCGTCGTAGATAGAACAGCTAACTTATTATTGAAATGCACATATTTATATGGACGTGTATGTAAGTGTGATTACTCATATGGCAGGTCAACGTAGGTCGTTAGCGGTTTGTTGTCGTTTGATCGGTGACTGATTCAGGTGGCATTACAATTACTAATGGCGCAATGATGTGAGCCGTCACATCAACACGCAATTATGTGAATGCTGGTCACGTTCAGTAATGAATGAAATGAAATCAATTAACACCGACATTCTGCTAAGACTAAGTTAACATCGTCGATTAGACGAACATGAATGACAATAGCGAAAGTTGACCAAAAGTAAACAAACAAGATCAACTTTTAAAGATGAAAGAGTGTGACGGTTAAAGTCGCATAGGTCCGTCGGCTATGCTCGCCAAGAGGCACGATGCCACAATGCGGCTCGCGTACCTGGATGCGACAATAGCTGAAGCAGGATGGGCCAGGAAAACAGAGCACTGACAACGAAACGACCATGACACGGCTTTGTACAGCCAACCATAAGCTCGCCATCTACACTTGAGATTCCTGAGATTCGTAAGAGGCTGAGAGCATCGAACGAACAGCTACTACGTGCAAAGGGTGCGTCATCCTCCACGCCGCCGCATTAGGGTAAACTTTTTAGACTCACTCCGTTGCCGACGGGCACAGCAAATCACGAAACCGCGGCATTCGAGATTGACGCATACAGTTTACACCTAGCGTGTGGACGCATAGCGTAGTATCAAAACACCAGACGATCTTTCTCTCGCTCTATTTGTCTCTGTACCGAGAGACTATACAATGAATACTATATTTATATACTGCCGTTAATGGAAAGTTGGTGCGTAGATAGTAGCATAAGTCAAAGTGATATTCGAGAGGCCTGCACACGCGTCTAAATGTTGCTATGCCATGTGCCACTGAGCTTCGGAGAGCTGTGTGCAATAAACATGCAAAAAAAATGAAAAGTTGTCAATGCTGTTTTTGTTTATTCAGTGTTTCGAGAACATATATGTAGTCAAAATTATACATTTCAGGATGCGAATCGAACTTTATATTCCAGACGCCAGCACCGGGTGGTGCTGGCGTCTCTGCGTGTGCTTGGCCAAGGGCGGCAGTCCTTCACTGTCCTCCTGCACAATGCAAATGCCCCCAAACGTAGACGATCCAAATCTCTACCGGGGTATCGCGTCGCAGCATAAAAAAATATTCACTAAGTTGATTATCTCAAGGGTGTTTCCAACTGAGAAGAAGGCTCTACCTCCAAGGCAATTTGGATTCAGGGAAAGTCGAGGTACACAGGACGCGGTTAATGTACTTCAGTCGGATGTTGAGCGGATATTTTCCGTACACGGGAGTCACTTGTACGCTGTCTTTATTGATTGTGCCAATGCCTTCGACAAAGCCCCTGTTGTTCACTAGTCGATTCATTGCGACGCGGTAGAGTGGGTGGCACTCTTTTACGAGTGCTTTCCAGCTTCTTATCAGACGGCCGCCCATAAGTTAACGTAACGGGCAAGGGCACCTTTCAGCTGAGTCAAATTGTAGGGACCCTCTCAGTTACCTGGCCATTTCCTTACTCATCGTAGACCTAGCCGGCCATGTGCGGGAGGAGAAACCCCGTTAAGTATGCGGATGACATAGTTATGGCCTACCGGGACTGCGGTACCATTTGTCGAGTGGTCGGTGGTCTTATTTACAGGTCTTTACTATGACCTTCAAAAACTTACCTTCATCGTAAGGACCTTTAAATAAATTTGCAGAAAACGCAAGCTATTAATTTTCGCCGTGGGGTTCGATTGGCTGCAGCAAACGTAGTACCGTGCAGTAGCCCACCGCTTGAGTTTGTCAACTCATTCCTGTATTTGGGTCTGAGACTACACCATGTGGGAATGACCTTTACCCAGCACATCGGCGACAGGGCAGCTATTTCCTCTGTTTGCACAGAGGCAATAGCAACATAAATAACCTGATACTTTCGAAGCTTGAGCTTTAGATTGTATGAAAGTTAAACTACAGCCTTTGTGCATCTTAAAAAAAGCAAATTTTAGCCCCACCTGTAAAGGTGGTTCACAATATATGTAAAGCGTGTTCTGTGCTTGCCGCGGAATGCAAGCAACCACTTTGTGATGTTAACCTGCTAGTGTATGGCGGACCGGCATTATATAGTAAGCCGAAGTCTCGGCAGAGGTAGCGCAGTTAGATTTGTACCTCGCAAGGGAGCTTTGGGATGGAATGGCATGCACTTGCTGACACGTGTACACCAGGTACACTGTGCATGATTGCGATCACTTGGTATGTTTGTGACGGTTTCCATTACCGGTCCGCAATACGCTAGCAGGCTGTTTCTTGCCGTCCGTGGCAAGTAAAGAACATGCTCAATTTATTTTGTGATGCATTACCTTACTAGCTGGGCAAAATTTGCCGCTGAACGGTGACCCTACACCCAGCCAAGGCTGTAGCTCAGCAATGGCACACTCTTAAGCTCAAAAAGACGCACTGCCGCACTCAGAGTCAGTTTTCGAGGGTATTTAACCTCTGTGTGAATAGAGGAAATAGCCGCCCGACACCTAACCCGATGTGCTGAACAAAGATCGTTCCCATATAGTGTAGTCTTCGTCCTAAACACAGGAAGGATTTGACAAACTCCAGCGGTTAGCCACAGCAGGGTCTCTGCACTTTTTTCGCCCGGTGGGACAGCCGCTGAGCTGTTCAAATTGGATTTAATGACGATTCTTTCTATAATTATGTGCCATCTCGAAATGCAAACTCATCGTAACATAAGCAATAATCAGTCAACGTAATGTTCCCGTTTCGGCAGTTGTCTTTCAGTTGTCTCTACCAATCTTCGACAAGTCGGTGTCGAATGCATCAAGCCGAGTGCAAACGAGATAGCTAGATTAAGGTATAACATGAGTAGAACAACAACTCTTTCGTTCCGGCAATCATCCGACGAATCACCGCGTGGACGCTCTATTTGCGCTCGGCTCTTGCGCTACTAGAATAGAGCAAATTACTCGCTATAATGTTCTCTGGTTTCTGGAAAGTGCGTGCTGGAATCACCTGACACCACAGAATAGTATACCTCCTCTTGCTTTCCTCCAAATCATCTTCGACCGCCCGCGACCATGACTCCCGGACAAGTAAAGTGTCAGATGTCGCCGGTTTGCAGTTGTTGTTGTTGTTGTTGTTGTTGTTGTTGTTGTTGTTGTTGCTGTTGTTGCTGTTGTTGTTGTTGTTGCTGCTGTTGCCGTTGTTGTTATTGTTGTTGTTGTCTGCGTCTGCTCGCATACTCCGAATGCAACGCGAGCGGCACCCAATCGCATGACCCAATCGGTGATGGAACGAAGAAGATGAGCCCTTGATGTCACCGCCATTTACACGCGATACTGCTATGTTGCCCGTGTTTCTAGCGAAGCCTTTCTTTTGTCTCTTTCTTCATTAATCCATCGGGACGGTTCAGTTCCCGCTGATGTTCGTTCCGTGTATGCTTCCTACAAGGCCTGCCTGGGCTCCTTTCCATTGTCCTCCTGTCGTGTTCGACTGATCGCTCGATGGAGCCGTTTCTTCTTTTCGTTCCACCCACTATTCCAGAATCTGAAGCGTTTTTCTAGAGCGTCTCCACAATCTCGACAGTCAACACCCGGCGGCGGCGCCAACAACAACAACAGCAGCAGCGGCAGCAGCTTCGACGTCCAGATGCCAGATGCGGTCTCCCTTTATCCCCCACCTCTCTCTCTCTCTCTCTCTCTGCACAGCAACTCCCGACGAGCCGATGATCAAGGCGCGGGCGACCGCACTTTAAGCGCTTCTTCTCTCTTCAAATGTTCTTGTTGACGACCTATGTCGCGCTATGTAGGCGAGCTCGTTTCCCGTAGACTTTTAGGCGCGTCGTTGCCGCCACCGCCGCCGCCACCAGCGCAGGCGGCGTCGTTGTTCTTCATCATGTCGGAGTTGTTGTTCGCAAAGGCGGCTGTGGTCGTGGTGGTGTACGTGTTTCCATCGTGCGCTCACCACGAGTTTCGCCGCCAACTACTGGTGTGGTGGACTCCAGCGGGTCTCTCGTTTCATCCTCGAGAAGTGATTACTGGAGATTCTGCCCGCCCGCTCGCCCGCCCGATCGTCGTCGGTGTTGCGTCGTGCTCATAAACTCGACTACTTCTACAACTAGAATTACTTCTATTACTGCTGCTGCTGCCGCTACTACTACTACAACTACCCCCACAGCCAACCACCAACCCAGTTCAGCTTTTCTCGCTCTCTCCCCTCTTTTCCCTCGCTGTAGCTCTATCAGTCAAAGTCTCTCTATCTCTCAACCACTTCCTATTCATCTGCGGCGTTTTTGCTGACTTAACTCCGGATCATCCGAGCTCGAAACGACCATGGGTCCGGTTCAGCACCAGTTTGGATGGAGCTGGCAAGTTCAGCTGGGTTCGCTTAGCTCGTCAGCGGCTACGCCAAAGCTCGTTTCAGCTGCCTCAGTGGTCGGCAGTAGTGGTTACTTAGCTGTTATTCACACCAGCCGTGTCGTCATGTCTCTCGTTTGGACGACGTTAGACAGTTCGTGCAAGCAAGCGGCCGCACACGCAAAACTTCGAACTCGGAAACAACAACCGAAGATGGAGATGATCAGCAGCAACAACAACAACTCTCCAGATTGAGCTCGCTGAACGCTCGGGTGCGGCGTGAATCGTGCCAGATTTGGCTCACACACCAATAGCAATTCATAGCGGTAAATCGATGTAAACGCTGATGACGAGCAGACCGGTGTCGCAGACTCAACCAACCAACCGTACAGACAGACAGATGTTTGCGTCTGCAAGGGGAAATAAGTCTGCAGCAGAAAAGAAGAACGTGGATGAGAGAGGTCTAGCGTAAGCGTTTTATTTCTGATTATCACTCGAACACTAAACCACGAGGCAGGCTGCCTGTCTGCCTACAAATCGGTTTCACCATACAAAGCCCACGGTACTACGATTATGGCCCCTGTTATGGCTGTTGTTTGTTGTTATTGTTTTTGTTGCTTCTGGTGCTGTTGTTTCAGCTGCAGCTGCTGCAATTGTTGATTGTGGTCATTCCGAAAACCACGAGGATGGAGGCGATGATGAGGATGATGGCGATGATAGAGGTGGTGATGTTATTGTTTCAATAATACGAGAAGCTGCTGTTAGTTGTTGTTGTTTCCGTTATCATCACCATCGTCATCATCATCTTCACGAGTACCACTACCCCCACCACCACCCCCATCATCATCATTATTCTCATCACCACCACCACCGCCATCTAGGCAGTTATATAATTTTCCAAGTAACGTGTTATTGATGGTCGGCAGGGTCTAGGTAACTAGGTGATAGATAAGTGGATCCATATATAGATAGGTCGATAGATCGATGTATAGACGCAGGCGCGGACATATAGACACACCAACAAGCCAGACAGACTGACAGACAAACATACACACCAACAGACAGATCCAACGAATCGAGAGTCGATGACGCTGGCTGGCTTGAATAATTAGGAGGATTTGTTGATCCGGCCGCACGACACAGTTCACGAGGTTCTCGGCGGTCTCGAAGCCGGTCGTCTATGACGCCGACGCGCAACGTGGCGGCAGCAGCGGCGGCGATGTTCACTAAACCCCCATGTGCCTCACACTCGCACAATACACAACAACCACAGCAACAGCAACTGCAACAATAGCACCAACAACAACAGCAGCAGCAACAACAACAATAACAGCAGCAGCAACAACACAATAACACCAACAATAACAGCAACAACAACAATATCGATGACGACAAAAGCAACAACAACAACAATAGCATCGACGTCGACAACAGCATCAACAACAACAAGCTCAACAACAACATTAACAACCAAGGGCCATGTGTCATCAAACAGAGTCCTCATCACTTCGAAGAACAGCGATGATCGTCGCCGTCGTTGCCCGATGTTGCCGTGCGGGGCTGCTCGGATACTCAACCGCCTTCATCGTGTAGGTTAGGTGGCATGAGGTCCGGGCGGCAGCGGCATCAGCAGCAGCGTTATTAGCATCATTATAATCATCCCCGTCATCACCATCACCCCCGCCACCACCACCACCACCACCACCATTAATAGGCCTATGTTTGGCTGCGTTTCCTGACAACTAACTAACTAACAGCTAACCAGCCAGCCAGCATCCAGCCAGTCAGTCAGTCAGTGGCTCAGTGAGTCAGTCGTCGCCCAAGCCGTCGCCGCACGTGCGTTGTTCTTCATACTAGGCTCTTCTAATCATAGTAGGGCGTTCGTTGAGTCTCGCCGAACTTCTGCACACTCATCTGCATCACCTCCTTCCCTCCCTCATCCATCGTGTCTTACTTTCATCATGCATCGTGTGTATCTCTACTGCTCTTTGTATCATATCCCCTTCGCACGAGTCTATGAACGTCGTGGTCGTACTATCACCGGACGGATGCCGAAGACCGCCGCAAGATCTTGTTGGGCACGCGCGCAAGGTCTTCTATCCCCCCCTTTTTTCTCTCTCTCTATCTTTCTATATATATATATATATATATATATATACATACATTTGTCTATCCTCTCTCGCTCTCTCTCTCTCTCTCTCTATATATATATATATATATACATTTATCTATCTATCTCTCCATCTCCCTCCTTGTATGCGCGTACAAGGACATCGTATGTATACATACATCTACTACGTAGCACGCAATTATTGTGTATCTGTATGTGCATGCGTATGTGTATGCGCGATCGTCATTCTAGCGTATTCAGCGCAATCCTGTTAGTCGATTAGCATGCATATATATATATATATATATATATATATAGGGAAGACTAGGTCGATTGATTGACACGTATACGTACAAGCATATATATGTATATATATGTGCCTGCCAAATATATGCGTGTGGTCACGTGGTGCGTGCTCGAAGCGAATGGATCTCGAGCAAATCAACGATCTCCCGTCGTTGGCCGCCACTGCAGAGCCAGTCGGGCGGGCGGCGCCAGTTCAACATTGGATTCGATGCGCGCGCAAATTCCTTGCATGAATACGACGACTTTGCGGATCACGACGACGACGACAACAACAACGATAACAAAGGCGAACACGACAAAGACTATAATATCTAGTCTACGATGCAGTGGCGGCAGCAGCAGCAGCAGCAGCAACAACAGCCCCTACGAGAGCCCCCTATGCCTTGATTGTACCAGTCGCCCCTCCCCGAACGCCAAGGCCAGCCCCCCAGGCCTCGACGACGATGACGACAACGACGACCTAGTCAGTGATCGGGTGTCGGACCGACTCAGACAGGCAATTGGGCGGGCGGTCAGTCGAGAGAAGAGATAAGATCAAAATTCGCCACGGGTGTCTGTCCGACTCCGATCGCGTGGAGACCGTCCGATTTACCCGCTTGCGTACTCTAGCCGCCTGTTTGGTTGTTTCGCTTGCTGCCCACTCTGCGACTCTGGGCTGCGCTCAGACCAGCAGCGGCAGCAGCAGCAGCAAAAGCAGAGACAACAACAAGAACAACACCACCACCACCAACAACAACAACATCACCAGCAACAACAACAATAGCAATAACGACAACAACATCACCAGCAACAACAATAATAGCAATAACGACAACAACATCACCAGCAACAACAACAACAACAATAGGAATGACGACAACAACATCAACAGCAACAACAACAACACACGAAGGCTAGAGTGTAGTGTGTGAGCCTAGCTAAATGGTTGATAGCTGGTGAAACTCGTATGGAGGTGGCGCATACATGTCTGCCTTCCGTGAGGATGATGGTGCTCGTTTGCTCGCTCGGGGAACACGGACGACTACCCCCGCTCCCCACCCCCCCCCCCCCCTCCCTCCTTAAACAGAAGCGACGCTAAGTCGCGCGTATAAAAAGCAAATCGCAAGTATATCGATCGATGGATGCGGTTGTGTTTCATCGCTTCCCGCCTCGGGAATTGACAGGGCAATTGTTACCCAGCTAACTGATCGACAACGTGGATCTGACTTGACGCGCTGCTGCAGGATAAACGCAAGTGCAAGTCGACGAATCGGTGCGCGGTTTTGTCGCGCTGTCACTGAACTAAACAATGGTTGTGCGGCGTCAAGTTGAGGTTTTGGGGCTTGATGTGGTCACCCATCGGTCGGGTTCCATTGGGTTAGAAGGAGAGAAAGAAAACGTATCGCTCGAGTTGAAGTTCTTCACACGCAGACACCGAACGCGCTGAGAGTGTCCGCTGCAACGATCTACTACGTCCATGACCAGTATACATCGTTCAGTACTTATCCAAAAGTCTCTCGCTAGATATCAAACTATCTCGTATTGTTCTTTTAATAATGGCTGTTATTGCTATCGTTGTTGTTGTTGTTATTAGTGGTGGTGGTGTTGCTGCAGCGTCTTACACGAACACCAAAAAACCGTTCTCCAGCAGTTCAGTCAATAGCTGAACTAGCACCATGAGAGAAGATCTAGTAATGTTGTGAAGAACCTCTAGTTGCCGCTGATACACACGTTTTTAATTTACCCTACCTGAGTGTTAATAAACCATAATAATAAAAAAACATTCAGGTGCTTGGATCCTCGAACGAGTGGTCTAATGGGCGAGTGAGTGGTTGCATGGTCGAACTAATGGTCTAACAAGCAGCAGCTATCAAGCTCAATTTGGTCTATGTCTTCAGTCAGTTAGGTTAGTTACGTCACGTGCGCGTTGCATGGCTGTCGGCTGTCCATTATTGTTAATAATATGTACCGAGAGTGAGAGAAATGGTCGTATCTTTCTCTCAGCACCTCTCACCAGGGCTCGCTTGTCGACGACAGCGATGAGCCTATCTGCGCTACTCGTTCTCATTGCTGGCTGCCTGATTGAGCCTGGCCGCTCCCAAACCAAGACACAAAAGACGCCCCCCCCCCCCCCCCCCGACTAAAATTTGAACACTTCGCAGGTGTGTTGGAGTAACGGCGAAAAAGCATGCATTTACCTACCTACCAGGCTATCTATCTCTCTATATGTATATAGGGACAGACGGAGAGAAGAAGCTAATAACGACGAAGCACGCAGTAACGCGCCAGTTATGTCGATGAGACGAGACGATACACACCCACACCCACCCAAATACCTCCAGGCACCTGTGGGTAGCGCTTCGAGGGTAGCGAGAGAGCGCTGCAGCAACCTCAGTCGTCTTCGTGTTTTCGTCAGCACGATCACGTCGACGGTCGGTCAGTCAACCAACCATCTCCCCGACATATCCCCGACCGTTCGGGGGTTTGGGGAATCTACAGGTAGACGCTCGAATACCACCTATTCGGGGGTGGAGCAGGGGAGATGGGGGGGGGGGTGGAAGGGGTAGTCGAGACTAGTCTGCTCGTTCGCTCGCTCGCGCGCTCGACGATCGATCTCACGAAACTGCGCACCCACGCACGATTGCATTCATTCTCCAGAGACGGAGGCAAATGCTCTCCTAGGCTAACGGAGGCCGTTCTTTGGCCTCCGACAACGATGCTTTGTCGACGACCTGTCGGCTTTTGTCGGCTTTCAGTGGCATTGTTGCTGCTGGTCGTACACTATTGCGACTTTCGGCGACAACAGCAACAACAACAATAGCGACACGAACGACGACGACAACAACAACAACAACGACGCGTACAAGTACACCACACCGTTGCATGATGATCCATGCAATTTAGTCGTCGTCTTCGTCATTGTTGCTGTATTTGTTGTTGTTGCTGTTGCTGTTGTCGTCGTCGTCGTGACATTCCTGTCGTTTCACTATGCCAAGTGCAACTAACAACTAAGTCATCGTTCGAAAGTTGCCGCGTCTGTGATGTTACTGTTTGTTGAGTTTTGTCGTTCTTGGTGTTTCCATCGTTGTTTTTGTTGTTGTTGTTGTTATTGTTTTCTTTTACTTTCGTGGCTTCTCGAGCCAGCTGATCGGGACGAGCCGTGGGAGCACCACGAGCCTGCTGCAAAAATAAAATAAAAAACAGAAAAGGCTATTCTTGTATGTAGTTATTGTTGTCATTGCTGCTCAGCTGACGACGACGATGACGATGATCTCGCGGCAGTGAGCCATACACGACTTGCAGATCTTTCTAAGTTAAGGAACACACCCACAACTCACATATGCGTACACATATATATATATATATATATATATATATATATACACACATATATATATATATATATATATATATACACACATATACATACATACATGCTTGTTCTCATCGTGCCTCCCCCTCTTCTGCTTCTTCAGCTTCAGGCGGTTGCGCCACGATGGTCCAGTGCATGGCGAACTCCTCGACCATGACGACGACCACCGCCACCACCACCACCACCATCGCCAGTCTTCGATGCCCCCACTGCCAGCTTTAGCCCAGGTCTCGGCCAGTCAGTCAGTGGGTCGCGTACCCAGCCTACCTCCTCTTCACCCCGCTCCGCATCTACCTATCTGCAACGCATCATACCTAGATAGACGGCATTCAGATCGTCGCAGCGGTGGAGGGGAGGAACATGGCGGAGGCAGGGCGAATTCAAGAGAGAAACATGCTGAAGAGGGGGGGGGGGTGAAGAGAAACACGGGGTTGTGGGAAGAGGGGTGACGCGGAACGAGAGGGAAAGAAAGCAAGGGCGAGAGAGCGAAAAAGGGTAGAAAAAAGCACAAAGATGAGAAAGACTAGGATAGGGGCATCAACTGGAGACAGTCGCCGCGCCCTGCCGCCGCCGCTGTTGTTCTTGTGTTCTTCCTTTCTTCAAGACGTATTCTTCGTGCTTCTTGAGCAGTTAGGTTTTCGGCCCCCTTCGGGCTAAAGAACGAGCGAGCGAGCGAGCGACCAACGATTGTGGTTCCTCTCTCCGACCGTCTTATGAATGCTGATCGCTAGTTTTACGCGAGCGAGGCCAGACGTATAATAATAATAACAATAATAATATATTTTTTAATTATTATTATTAGTATTATTATTATTATTATTATTATTATTATTATTTATTCAATATTTCGGTGTTTCCCTGTTTATTATATTTATTATTATTGTTATTGTTATTATTAGTTCACCACGAGCACTACTTTGATACCACTACGTCTACTACGACTACTTAGTCTATTGCTAATTGTATCAAACAAGTGCGACTTAGTTGTGAAAGAATTTCTGGAATCCATTACAACTTATTGCACTCCAACCACCCCCATCGGAACTAAGTTCATTTTACGACGTGTACAACTCACACACCACTCAACGAATCTCGAGTTTACGAACTGCTTATTTGGCTAGGTGAGCAAGCAGTAAACTAAACGTGAACGGCAACGATAGTCGCAGTTGTGGTAATATCCATACTCCATCTGCTTGATGTTCGAGACAAAGTGGCTGCTTTTGCTGCTGCTGCTGCTACTCACGCAGTAACTAGGAGTTTCAACGTCAATCTTCTCCACGTGCCGCCAGTGAGTGGTGCACGCTGTTTTACCAAAAAAAAAACAGAGATATGAAAAAATATGGAAAGTAACTTATAGCCAGTTTATAAAATTGGCACCAAGTGTCATAAGCGCTCTACGGCCACCCAAGATAAACGTGCGTGAATAAGTGGGACTTTAACGCAATATGAGAAAAAATAGTACCGCCAGCTCTTGCCGATGACGGGCAAATACAGGTTGACTTCAGCGTGAGCGTGATATCATCAACATCGGCATCTGTCTTACTATAATGCATGCATGATACAGAGCGAAAGAAAGGTGCAAGTTAGTCTATAAAAAACAAGTAGCAGGAGTAAAAGTGGAAAAGATAGTCACAGTATTGGAGTTGGTACTTAAAGAACCCCGCTCTTCCCAAGGACTTGACCCTTTCTTCGACGACACGTCCGCACTGTTTTAACGTCGCCCCTTCTTGATTAAAAATGATGACGTAATCATAGAAGGCGATCGTAAGCACGACATAAAGCAATGGTAAGGTGCTCAACCGACGTGGACAGACCGACGTGTATGCTAAATGGGTATCGATCCGAACGCGAGCCACGATGGTTTAACTACCGTCTGCAAGACGTGATCAAAAGTAAGAATCAACCGCCGCAACTTAGAGTAGAGTCCAGATAAAGGAAGAGACGACGAATAACCATGGAGATGGACTAATGCCTTTCCTCGCAGCCCTCGCGGAATTGGGCCGGTTATTGTATTAAGTTGTAGTCGTCTACGTAGGGTCTAAGCCCCGACGAATGTGGAGGATTTTACAGCCAGGAAGCGTCCGCGTAAGATAAGCCGGTGGCACGATTAGCAACGGGACGAACCTTGAAGAAAGAGCTTTAGGCTCTAGTATCCGCGAACTCTTTCCCAATTTGGTGAAATAGGGAAATGTGCGTCCACCCTCTACACTAGCCAGACCCTGACTGATCACAATGACAGACAAACGTACCTGATCAAATCCTGAAGGTCCTGACGGGTGCCCTCCCAGATGCTACAGTAATCCTGAAGGTTTACTGCAACGTCTGGCAGGGCGCCCCGACATACGATACCGGGGTATTCTGGGATGAATGAGGACAACAATATCTGAGTTTAGCAACCAACAAGGTAATGTCGGCAAGATATGGACAGAGCTTATCGGCTTGTAAAATGTAATGTTGCAGGTCTGCGAAGAACATTTCTCCTCCTCGCGAAGAGAACAGCGAATACTTTACGAACAGGGCGCTTTTGTTTTACGAAAAACGCTTCCACACCATTTTTCCTCTCACCGCCCTCACGATCATGGCATTGCAGTCGAAAATTCACAACCTTCCTCGTAAGCCGCCGGTTTAGGCGAGGTTGTTTTCTTGTAAAGGAACACTTATCTGTGATTGTAATATCGCCCCCTCCCTTTGCTAAAGGGTGTGCGAATATAAAGAGGACGACGACAACAACACCAACAACACAGCATCTTCGCAACGCCCGTAGAGTAAGATCGGCCACCTATAATCAAGAACAAAGTAAGCAGATAACCCCAGTAATAGAGGCAACATCAGTAGTATGATAAAGTCAGCATTATCAGTATAGTATTAGCAATAAGTAGGATGTTGACGTCCGTCATCCTCGTCATTGTTACCGACAGGAAACCGACCGCTCGCTGGTGCTGCCGTTGTTGTTGTTTGTTGCTGCTGCTGTCTTTGTTGTTGTTGTTGTTGTTGCTGCTGCTGTCTTTGTTGTTGTTGTTGTTGTGTTGCTGCTGTCGTTGTTGTTGTTGATGCTGCTGCCGTTGTTGTTGTCGCTGTTGCTGCTACTGTTGATGATGTTGTTGCTCTTGTTAGAGTTGTTGTGCTGCTGCTGCGGCGACTGTGGCTAGTGCACGACAGCGCCTCCTAGCGGTAGCCCGAGTAAGCTCGCTCTTCTCCCGGTCATCGGGCTGGCCGGATCTTCTTGTTTTTCTTCTTCTCCACCCCTCGCCCAAAGCGACAACAACAGCGGCGGTGGCAGCGGCAGCGACGGCGGCGATAGCGGTTCAGTCGCTGGCGTCTTCTTTCTAGTGTCGGCTGGCTTGAGGAGTGCGGTGCCGTCGCGGCAGTGGACGTGTTGTTAATGCTGCTGCTGCTGTGGTCGTTGTTGTTGTGGTGATGATGGAGGTTCCTGCTGATGGCGTAGCTCTTGTTTGGTAGCTGGCCTCCACTGCTGGCCGCTCGTCGCGTAGTCGCTTAATATATACAAGCCGCAACAGCAACGTCGACGACGACGACGACGAAGACGACGTTGGGGATAACATGGCCGCTAGCCGAGACCATCGAAGCTGAGTAGTAGTAGTAGTAGTAGATGTTGTGACTGTGTTAGTTGTTGCTATTGTTGCTATCGTTGTTACCGTCGTCGACGCCACAAGGAGCTAACTACTAACTACAAACGAATCACTACTCGACATATCTACAAGATCCTTCTGTGACAAACGACATCGACGGACCCACCGAACGACCGAGCGAGAGACCAATCGCTTTTGCACGACGACATGACAACGGACGTAATGTATGACGTGACCACCAAGATGATCATCATTGTCACGACGATAATGGTTACCAGGATCAGGAGGGCTCCGACCATGGCCTGCCAAGGGTGGGCTTGACCCTGACGTTGACCGCCGAGGAGAGACCGAGTGCGGCTGCCGCACTCTTGAAACAATTGTGAGGATTTTGTCGACGAGGATAACGCCGAAGACAAGCGGGTCTGAGGTCACGATTGTGGTTCTTCTACATGGTGGGAAGAGAAAGAGACTTTCTGACCTGTAGAAAGTGCGCTGCTTGCTGGGAAGCTACTAATTGCTGTTGTCGGAACTACACGTTGGATTAGAGTGACGACACTCACGCTTCTGGAGTATACGCGGGTGTCTCTGTGGCGTTCGCTTGTGTCTGTGGTTGTGTGGAAGTTCCAGTGGGTGCAGGTCGGATCGGTCACATTGTGGTGTATAATCTCTGTGAGAGGAATTGCTATCGACGGGCGCAGTCCAGTTTATCGTGTGCTGTGAGCGCGACGGCGGCGGGGAATAATACGAATCGCCAAAATACTAATCATCACCACTACTACCATCTTTAAGCTCATCGTTACCACCAGCAGCATCGTCGTCATCATAGCATTCTTACTATCATCATAGTCAAACCCAGTGTTTCGTCGATCGAGTGTTCCAGCCTCTGAAGGGCCTCTGGAGGGACCGAAACGCCGACCAATGGTCGCATTCGTGAGCAATGAGAACACCGCACGATGGGCAGCATCATCGTGAAACGGATACGACACATATGACTTGTTACGCTGCTATCCCCGACGATGACGGTGCCGACGACGAAGACCACCGCCAGCACCAACACCAGCACCATGTCATCAGCGTACAGGAATCGTGCAACGAACCGTCGTCACTATTAACCTGAGTGTTTGCTGTCGTCAGTTGTGTTCCGCCACTAGTGCTGTTGTAGTAGTAGTAGTAGTAATAGGAGCAAGAAGTCGAACGCAACTTGGATACGATATACGCGACCCGTTCCGTCGTCGCCGCTGCTGCTAACGTTGCCGTTAAACCGGCCAACCGGATTACCGTGAGCTAGGACCCGGATAAGGATTGATTACGTCGACGTGCCATCACAACTCGGCAACCTATAGAGGCAGGCAGGCAATCCAGCAAATAGGCAACGATCGAAGGGTGACGAGTTATTCCTATGTCGTCGCTAAGCACGATAGTCGTTGCTTTCAGTCATTTCATGGGTGCGTGCGTGCAGACAGACGTACGAGCGAATACGTACACTGTCGGGAATTTGTGATCGATAAACATGAACGGCATCATAATTATCATCAGGGCAGCCAAGACGACGACGACGACAATAACAACAGCATTAAAAATAAAGCAGCGGCAACAACAGTAACAACAACAGCTATGGCAACGATAGAGAAGCTGCAAAAACCACAATATCATTCGGCTGCAAGCTGACTGCAATCCAGGGGAATAAGAAGGATATCCTCCTGCCCGTGCGTCTGTATAACTGTGTGTCTATGTGTCGACTGTCTATATCTTATCGTCGATATCTTGTGCCCCTGTGTGCGTGTATGAGTCGACCCTGGGTCGATCGCGATGGATCGATCTAGCAGCAGCTTACAATCGTCATCAGCGGCGCAACCGGTCGTCTCCCGCCAGCAACAGCATCAGCACGAGGACCAGCTGTACTAGACTTGCCTGGCCACAGGCTCATGTGACTGGCCAGCGCCAAGTGATCTTCCGGCATCGAAGAAGAGCTGTTGTGCTGGCACACACAGCACCAGCAGCCGCCGCCGCAGAAACAACAAGACATCAACAACAGCAACAACAATAATAGCAACAACAACAATAATAGCAGCAACAACAATATTAGCAGCAGCAACAACAAGGATTACTGCGATTTTCTCGCGTCGGACGCGCTAACTGAGCCAACGTCATCTCGCCGGTCGACCCCGCTATTATCGTGTCGCCACGACGTCGCATGTACGGTGAACGACGTCGCTCAAAATGTTGTTAGCCATCCCCGTCGTCCGCGAATCAATGATACGGCCATCGTAGAAGTCTTTTCCATCCATCCATCTGTGTGCCCATATTTCTCTGTATAGGTCTGTGTCTATCTGTCTTATTTGTTAGAGGCAGAGACACATTCACACCTACACGAATATATATACATGTATGCATGTATATAACTACATATATATATATATATTTATTTATATTCTTCGTTTCCTGTAACTCCCCGTACAGTCAATCCCTCCAATTCTTTCGCCTGTCGAGCGGACCGGCGGACCAGTGTTTTGTACGTATCCGTACTGTACTTGCCCGGGACCGCCATTCGTTCCTATGTCTCTCTAGCGAGCCAACGAGCCAGCCAACCAGAGTCAAACCTACCGACGACCTAGAGGACCTCAACGAGAAGAGGACACAGGCATACAGACAGATAGAGACAAACAAACAGATAGTCCGACCGACCGACCGACCGGCGTATAGTCAGGCATACCGACCGACCAACCATCAATTGGCCGGCAGTGGGTGCAGACGCCAAGATCCAAAGACGCCATCGCAGCAGCAACTACAGGACGGCTACAGTGGCGGCGGCGTCGACGGCGACGGCGTTCTTACCGCTCCCACGTTACCGCTGCTTCTGCCACTGCTACTACGAGAACAGAACGACGGCCGCCGTTAGCTGCGTCGTCTTCTTCTTCATCATCATCATCATCTCCATCTTCTGCTGCTGCTGCTGTCGCTGTTTCTGCTAGCGGTACTGTTGCTGGCGGCTCTATCTACCTGCGCCTTCATGCTGCGTGTTGCTGTTGCTGCTGCTATGGGGATTTGCCATTACGAGCTACGCCGAACTCGCCACTAGCGTCGCCACCGAGCTTGCTACTACAACTACTACTACTACTACTGCCTTCAGTATCGTTGTTGTGCGTATTGATGGCGTTGTTGATTGGCGGCTGCTGCTGTTGATGTTGTTGTTGTTGTTGATGAATCGAGCAGGGAGCCGACGTCAATAATGTTGTTGTTGCTGATATCGTCGTCGTCGACATCATCATCGCTATAGGCATCACCATCATCGCTGTAGGCATCAGCAACAGCAGACTCATCATCACCATCATCATCATCGACGACGACGACGGTCTACGGCGAATACGTAGCAGCCGAAATCACAGCAGTACGAGGAGTAAAAGAAGACGAAGGGGCCCTCCGGCAATCGCTGCTCCCATTTCGGCTTTCTTGACGACGACGACCACGACGCAGGGCAGCATCGCCATCATCCTCATCATCGCCTTCACCGGCGAAGGCAACGAAGTCGACGTCGACGAAGACGACGACGTCGCCGAACGGAAGAACGGACGAGCTCCCTCCCTCCTCACTGGCTGATCACGACTCGTCGAACCTTGAGACATTAGGGGGTGCCGATGTTGTTGCTGATGCTGTTGCTGTTTTTGCTGACGACGGCGACCGCTGCTGCCCTGCCGACCGGCGTCCTGCTGACTGGCGTTTTCCCACTGCAACCTCACCACTGCTGAAGAAGGTCCTTCTGCTGCAGCAGAAGTTGAATCAGCGACAGAGCGGCAATCTCTCGCTCGCCAGCTCTCCAGCCTCATCACCTACCTAAAGTTGCCCCGGCGAGGCAAAGAGGGACAAGCGGACGCCGCCAACAGATCGCCGACAGGCAGACAGAGACGGCCATAGGGATAGACGAACGAACGGACAGTCAGCCACCAAATAGACCGGCAGAGACGTCCCGACTAGAGAAAGCGAGATTGAAGAAGTAGAGTGGAAGATAGAGAAAGAGAGGGAGAAAGAGAGAGAGGGAAATACGAGAGCTGTCTTCAGCTGCAAAAAGCTGAAGCTGTTGCTGATTCTGCCGCTTCTCTTCATCGCCCTTCAGTCGCTGAGGTGAACCACCGCACCGCAATAGCAGCAACCGCCGCCGCATTAACGGCTGTGGTGGTGTGCATGTACAGTTCTTCTTCACACTTTGCTGTCTCGACCTATAATTAGAGGCTCGAGAGTTGGCGTTCGCGTTCGCGCGACGGCAGGGCAGGGATATCATCATCATCTATAGATTGCACTCAGCATTGAGTGGCTGCCTGACTGACTGTGTGAGGAACTAACTCACGACCGCTCGATAGCCGCTGGTGCCGTAGGGGTTCTACAGTACTATAGATTCGCCTCTGCGTCGCCTCAACGGGCGGCACCTACGACGGGTGCGATTGCCCCCGGTTCAGCTGCTGTTGCTGCTGCCGCTAGCAGAATTCGCTACTCACCTCTGCAGACTCGGTTCTGCTCTGCTCCGCTCCGGACAACGGGCGGAGCCCCCTGGGGGCGCGAGGTGCTAGCTACCGACAGCAACCATCACCACACCACCACCAACAACAACAACAACAGCAACACCCACAATAGCACCAGCAACAAACGCATCTCTCGCCTGTGTGCGAGCCTGCGGTGGCGACAATCCCGTTTCGCCGCATTTACATCCCCATCATAATAGTCAACTCAACTCACCTCACCTCGCCGGCAAGCGTCTCGTGTTGGTCATCACCATTATCGTCTCACAAGGACAGAGCAACATCATGATCGGGATCGGGTGATGATAGCCGCTCTATAAGAACACCGCGCACTGAACGCAGCAGCAGCAACAGCCCCTGGCGATTTTTTCACCCTCTTCATCATCACCATCGCCATCATCATAAACATCTTTTTTTCGTCGTCGTTCGCGCTGCAGCCACAATCGCCGCAAAATGAGCGACCACGGCGTCGTCAAGCAAGGCTACGTGCGTCAGCGGAGCAAGAAGCTCGGCGGGGTCTGGCAGAAACGCTGGCTCGTTCTGCGCAAATGCCCGAATATGGGCCCGGCGCGACTTGAGAGCTACGCGTCGGAGACCGACTGGCGCAAGTACAACACCGACGTCGACAACGGCCGACTACGCAGCTACCTCGGTAGCTGCCGAAAGTCCAAGGTGTACCTGCTCGACGAGCGGCCGCCGAAAGGCGGGCCCATCTCGGTGTCGAGACTGCCGTCGTCCATACGCAAGTTCTCGTTCTGCGTCTGCTTTCAGACGAGCAACTCGGAGAATGGCCGCAACGTCGTCGGCGGCGGCGTCGGGGGCGACAACTACGACCACGGTAACGATAACGACGAGTCGGATGTGCCCCCGCCACTGATGGGCGTCAACGACGCCGGTGGCAGAGTTGGGGGCGGCCGAGTAGGTGGTGGAGTTGGGCCAGGTCGGAGGGGTGGCGGTGGCCCAGGACCTGGTGGGGGTGGTCGTGCGCCGTCGACGACGCGACGATCCGACGGCAAGATCAAGACGTTCGCGTGCGAGTCGAACTACGACGCCGACGGCTGGGTGAAGGCCATCCAGGCCGAGGCGGGCCAGCTCGCCGAGCCCGGCAGCGGGCTGGTGGCGTTGGGCGGGGCGCCGGACGTCGTCGCGTCGTCGCTGCGCAAGGAGCTGCTCAACGACACGTTCCGCGTGTTCCTCGTGTCGACGACGGCGCTCGACGCGTGCGGCGACTGCCTGCTCCAGGTGGCGCCGGAAAACCTCTACGTGTACAGCCTGCACGAGCCGCGCGAACGGCTGGCCGTTTGGCCGCTGACCGCGCTACGCCGCTACGGCAGCGACAGCGAGAAGTTCACGTTCGAGGCGGGCCGGCACTGCGCCACCGGCGAGGGCCTGTTCGTGTTCTACGGGCCGCACAGCGAGTCGATCTATCAGCGGGTGCACCAGGCCACGCTGGCGATCGCCGCCCAGGCTAACGCCCTCGAGCCGACGGCGCCCCAGTATGAGCGGCGGGCGTCGATCGGCTCGGCTATGCCGGCCACGGGCGCTGGCGCTGGGGGTGGTGGCGGGAACGGCACCGGCGCCGCCTGCACGGGCGGTCTGCGACGGCCTCACCCACTACATCAGCACGTTACGCAGCAGCACCAGCAGGGCTCGCTGAGCTTCAACGAGCTGCGGAACAACAGCCTCGACGAGGGCCTGAACACGAGCTTCGTCGCGTCAACGACCACGACGCACTTTATGACGTCGTCGTTGGGCGTCGTCAAGTCGACGCCCAACCCTATCTCGTTTCGATCTCATCTGCTGTCGTTGTCGGCGCATCCGAGCGCACACGATGATGGTGGTGGTGGCGGTGGTGTCGATTGATGATCGGATGATGATTGATGGACGATGATGATGAAGATCATGATGATGTGAATGTCGGAGAAGCGGACGATACGCGCTAACCGCTCGCAACGACCGCCGACGAATACGAACGAAGCAAATCTCGCGGCTGGCCATCACGTCTATTATCATCACCATCTTCATCATAAGGTGCAGCAGCACCCCCACCATCTTCATTACGTTGTCGTCGTTGTCGTCATCATCGTCATCATCATCGGCATTACAATCAACCTCAGTCATCACCAGTCTGACTTCTGTCGTCCTCTCATCAAAGAGAAGGACGGCAGCGGTGGTGGCGCCGAAGGCCACAACGTTCTGCATGTTCTGATGTTGACGATGCATGCGAACAGAGCAGAGCAGCAGGCCTCACACAAACACAACAGGGCAATAAGCAAGCAAACTAAACACACGAAACGAAACAAACAAACAGGCCAACACAAACAACCCGAACACCGAGCACCGCGAGCTTAGCCGGTCCTAGTCCATTGAAATCGCCCCGCTAAAAAAAAACCCTAGTACAAAAAACACCACCCAAACCGTAGCAGCCGTTCGTCCGGAACGAGAAGCCGCGTCGGGGGGCGCGTCGTTTTCAGCTCATGGTAGCAGTATTAACGTGTATATATATAATGATGATGATAATACTGATGATTATTATTATTATGATTTTTGTAATGATTTATGATAATGTATATTATTATTATTACTACTAGGCGTAAAATGAGGAGCGCAGTTGCTGCGATGAAGAGATCGCAGCGTGCATGCACCAAGCGCACGAAGGCCAAACCTCAGTGGTTGTGCAAAGATACCCCAATGTGATGTACCTATTTCTATTAGTCGAGCTAGCGGGGGGAGGTTGTCAGGAAGCAGCGCTAGCCATAGCCACCGTCATAGTCATAACACACTTGTAACCAAAACTACTGCTACTACTACTACCACTACTACGACTGCGAATACCACTACCTACTCTAAACATTTAGCGAAAGTGAGTGCGTTGTTCATGGCGTTCCATCTTCCTCTGCGTTGTTAACGTTGCGAAACTACGAGCCCCTCCAACAAGACCGTTTGAATACGTTGTCATAGATGAATGTCACAAAATAGGGCATACATAATTATATATATATATATATATATATATATATATATATTTATATATAGAATGAGAGATGGACACACAAACGGGCGATGGATAATGATCCCGCGCCCGTCCAAGTCGGCAGGTCACAACAATTCTTCCGTTACAGTTGTTTTACTACTACTACTACTACTACTACTATTACGGGTGCTGCTGCTGTATTATCTCGTTTCTCGCCTTATAGTCGCATAAGTTCCGTATGCGTAAATATCGTTAATTGTACAACGACGACGACAACGTAGACATCGGACCGGGATCAGGGAGCTACCGTATCCGCGTTGAACGGTCGGAACGCACTCACAATGGCGTGACGGTCTGTATCGGTCGTTCATCGACGACAGCTAGGTAGCGCCGGTGGGAGGACGCCCAGCCAATAGTTACTCTGGCTGAGACGGACGTGTTGTCCTGCGTTGCTGTCAGCGACGCATGCTTGCTTTTCGTGCAAACTCATCGCCGTTCCAGCATGCCGATGTCAAATCGAGAGTCCCGTCGTTACGTGTCGCTTTGTCGTTTAAGCGTCAACGACCAATATCGACGGAAACGACGGTAACGGCGAGGACGGCGCCAGTAGCAATGGCGTACCTAATACAGACAGGCTTGATGTTATTGTTATCATTATGAACAACAGCAACAACAACAACAACAGCAGTCACAGCAACAACAAAAACAACAGCAGCCGCAGCAACAAACACCACCAAACAAACAACAATAAGTTGTGGCCACTTTGCTTGTGGCCATACTTGTTTGGTGGACTTCTCTATCTTTATCATATCAAGACCCCTACCACCACTAGTTGTATAGCCGTCGTCGTCGTCGTTGTTGTTGTTGCTGTTGTTGTTGTCGACAAAATTCTCTCTATCAACCTAATTCTCATAAGAAGCAGCTGCAGTAGTAGCAATAACAACAACAACAACAACAATAACAACAACAGCAACAACAATAACAACAACAACAGCAACAACAATCACCACTTTGCGAGTAAGCAGTACCAGCACAAATGCTCAAAACCACTATCTCTTACTGCCATTGCTCATAACAGCAATTTGCTGGCCTAATCATTCGCTTTTGTGGGCTTCGTTCAACATCGAGCGACGTTGAGTTTTATTTTTCCAAATAGTCACAAATACCAATAGATATCTTGGCATGAAAACAAAAACTAAAGATAGGCAATAGGACCGTTGTCGTCGTCGTCATTGTTACTTTTGCCCTTATATTTTCAGAGATGTTTTCGCATTCGGATGTTACGTAGGCCTCGAAACTAGACGTTGGCCCAACTAAACAGGGTTATCACAACCCTTTTTGTCCCTTGATCCCCCCATCTGTGCGATTGAGTTAGTGATGAGATGCCGCAGCATCCATACTTGTCACCCTGATTCGACACTTATTCAATCGGGCCCGTACGGATGCATATAATGATATATATAATGTTTTTATTGCTTGTTGCTGTTGTTGCTGCTGCTACACAGCTTTTGCAGTTGCTAATAGGCGCCAGTTTGCTGGGAAAATGCAGACATAGATGCCAATGTCACCAGCCAACCGACACGACGAAACAGCAGATGTAGTCTATTTAACAATAAATTAGTGAATGCACTTTGCTAAAGTTACGAAATGACTGAAGCTGAAATTTAGCGACAACATACGCAAGACGGACAAGTCCCTACTTTTCTATCTAGCAGCACAGCTTATTCTCTACATGTTCCTTTTCGTTGCAAGTTGCAACGAACACACCCCTTTCTTTCTGGACGGCGATCGTAATGATGACGACGGTGGTGATGATGGCGATGATGATGATGATGATGATGATGATCATCGCCGCCACCGCCGCCGGCGTTGTCAAAATAATCATCAGAATAATTAATCATTAGCAGTAATTATCACCACGGCCGTGGTCGTTATCGCCGTCCGATCTGCGAAAACTGCGAAACGAAAAACACGTCGAAGAAGAAAGAAAACGCAACGAAAAGTTCGTTCACGGTCGCGCAACACCTTTAAAATAGTAGTTCGCAGTAGTAGTGATGATGGTGGTGGAAGTAGTTGTTGTAGTAGCAGTAACAGGCAGGCGTAGTAATTGTAGTAGACGTGGGGCCGTCATGTCACATCTAGGATGAAAATCGGTTCCCGAGTTTTATCTCTCTGATATTCTGTAATGGGGTCGTTGTGCCCACTTGTATCGGCATCATCGACGTAACAACGTCGACAACAACAACATTAACTACCACATATAACAGATACTAACAGAAGCAACAACAACAATGACCACATTATTGCCGAAAATGACAAGCAAACAGGGATGTGCGCCTCGACTTGCTGCAGCGTTGGCTAGTGCTGATTTGTGTACATATGTATGTGTATGTTTGTATGTAGTATGTATGTAGAAAAGACAGAAGAGCTGAGAAACATAGAAAAAAGAAGATAGCGAGAAGAGGAAATAGCGATTGAGTCGTTTCGAAATGAACCGATTAATTAACAAGAAATAGACTGACGAGATCTCAATTGACTTGATGTGCAACACATGTACATAGGGGGTTACCACAGGGCGGGCCTGTGGGTAGCACGTTTTGTTATTGTCGGGCGTACATGTCTAACGATATGAGTCGATAATAATAACAGCAACAACAACAAAGCCAAGACAAAGTGTTGAAGGAATACAAATCAAAGATGTTTACGCACGTTGCCACAATTCATGGATGATAAATCGAAATACAGAGATGCAGAAAGGAATGATAATAAATGTAAGCAATAAAACGAGTGTTACAAATGCAAAACGAAAAAACTTGGTGTCTTGTCGTTATTGCTTCTTGCACGCAGTGCTTGCTTATTGCTTAGAAGGAAAAATAATTCAACTAGAAAAACATATAAATAAGGTTTTTCCGACCTCAGTCGATGCCTTGCGTAATGAATTTCAATTACGATGCCTGTTTAATAAAGATGCCTAGGATATTATGTGGGGGTTAAAAGTAACATATATATATATATATATATATGTATACATATATCCTTTAGATTAAATGAAAGCCCTAGAGTATGTCATAGGAGGCCTGAAAATGATATATATATATATATACAGGGTGTTCCTATTTGTGTGGCCAAAACGCTAGGGTATGGTCAAACTCGGTGAGAAAATCATTTTTGCCAATGGGTGGAAGCCGGGAAAACGTTTTGTTTAGGAGTGAGGATGAAATTTATAAAAGCAGTTATTCAGCCTTTTTTCTTCTACATAGTTGTGCAAAATCTACGTTTGCGGGAGAACCAGTCAACGCACAAAGGAAACCGATCATACCGGCGTGTTTGGCGGAAAATTCTGCACAATAAAGTATACATTACTAGCTTGCGTAGCAAAAAGCGAATAGCCAGATTAAGGAAAGTCATAAAAAGTCAAAATGTTACGTTAACGCTTTTTTGTGCAACATCGTAATTTTTTCCATTACGACCGAAAATGTACGTTCAAAAGACTACTCTCAGGCAATAGCAAATTTAATGCCCACTGCATTTGTACCAAAGTGATGGTGCTGCGTTACGTAGTTGCCAAGTAACTAAGCTTTTTCGATAGCCATATCGAAAGCGAAGGCATGCATATTTCCATAGGGCGTATGAGAAAGTTAGGTACATATTTTGAGGTTTGGTAGAACTCAACAAGAGAATAAATTTTCCTAGTGGAAGGAGGGGGCGGAAACGTCTTGTCAAATTTTTACGGTTCTGAACGTGAAAACTTGCACGTAAAATATAACAACTATGACTGTCGAAAAAGCTTAGTGACTTGACAACTACGTAACGCAGCACCATCACCTTGATACGAAAATGAAAGACCTAGAATATGTTATAGGAGGCCTGAAAATATTCCTATTAATAAACGAAACAAAACAAAAACAGGGTTACCATCTACATAGGCTGTTACTGATGACGTTTGTCACCGCCATGCATTTCCGAACCCCCTTCCAGAACCAGCAAGAAAACAGGAGCTATCCCCAGCCCATGCCAACGACAACAGACACATATGTTTTCCGTATAGCGTTCAAGTTTGTCGCCACTATTGTTCCCGCTGCTGCCGCTGCTGAGGCGGTAGGTTTGCGGTTGCCAAGGTGACAGCCGACTCTCCTGCTGGACGGGCGCCTCACGGCAGCTCCCTGATGTGTTCGAATTGGCCTGCGTCCACTGCGTAGTGTTAGTAGGGCCGAGTCAATGGTGTTTCAGGGGGCATTTCCAATTGGCAAGTTTCTCCGGGCTCACCGCAAAGGAACACTGTAGTGTTATTATAGGAACATTGTAGTGGGAGAGACAAAAGGAAATCAAACGGCTGTTTGATAGAAGCCTAACAGTGAAGTGTGAAGGACAACAACAGCAGCAACAGCATCATCAACAACAGCAACAACAACATCAACAACAGCAGCATCAACAACAATAACGAAACCAAACCAACAACAACAGTGACTACAAGGATATATAACAACACCGACCCGGCGCTAAGGGTCGAGGATAAGCTGAGGACCAACAGGTAAAACGTGTGTAGGAGGCGCAACGTCATTGGTGCTTCCGTTCTTCCCTTCTTCCTTTCTTCCGTCTGACGGCCCTGGTGGCACGATGCCTGAAATCTACGATCCGTACTGGCAGGATAAGGACATCCGGTTCGACATCACCAATCCGTGAGTGGAACGTGCGATCGGGTCGATTGAACTAGCGCTGCCACCGCAGTTGTAGTTCTAGTAGTCGTAGTAGTAAATGACAAGAGCAATGCTAACCACGGTAACAACAGTTATAACACGTAATAATAATAATAATAATACGATTTGCATTGTTATCATTGTTGTTGTTCCTGCTGCTGTTGCTGTTGATATTTTAGTTTGATTGTCACCGACTCACTTGGTAACTTGGTACGCCCCTTCAGGCTACTGCGCTCTTAAGGAGGTAGATCGGCCCCCGAAGATCTAGCTGTGTTGCGTCAACCTTTGGTCGGTTTCAAGATAAATTATTATGGTCGTTAGTTAGAGTACCACGATACCACGTCATTGCTGTGTGAGGCTTCTGTCAAAGGCAGTTTCGGCAAGCCGGCAGCATGCGCGCGTGTACAGCGTCAACGGTAGCAGTTGTGGTATTCAGCAGCAACAGCAGCACTGTCAAGGAATGTAGTGCCATAACCGTTAGCATTTTGCCAGACGCGTGCCAAGACTCTGTAACCACAAGAGCTTTGCAGCTGTAGTATGTAGACGAGAATACACCTGATGACACAACGTGTATGTACGCGGCGAAAGAACAAGCAACAGTGTGCCCTGTCCTTCCACCCCCTTGTATCGTCGCGTTAGTCTTCATTTCGGCTTCCTCCTTCTGGTATCGTTTGTTTTACGGCGATGTCTTTTTTTTCGGGCTGACCCTCGGCCAACAGTTTACGCCGACGGAATCGGTTTCGCTTTGCTTCGTACCCGAACGAACCCCATAACTGCAAATATGCAACGTACGGCGGGAATCGAACCCTAGGTTTTTTTCTAGAGTTCGATTATGGAATCTCGATATTGCAAGATGCCACTAATACCGAGCAAGATGGCTTAGTGGCAAAACCTTTGCCTTGCATTCGGGAGGCCTGGGTGTGAGACCCAGACCGGCCACTCTTAAATTGGTTTGCATGGTTTCCAATTTAGACAGGGTAAATGCCGGAGTAGAATAAACATCAGCCATGACATGAAAAAACCAGTACACGGGCATAAGCCTTACGGAAAAACGTAAACAAAATAAAAACAAGTGCACCTATGTGTCTTATTCGGCCGTAAGGCGTACGCGAAAGTACCCCGCCACCGAACTCGACGCGGCGGTGGCATCTAGGCCATGGTGGCTTAAATACATGTAAATATATATATATATATATATATATATATATATATGAGACGGCCAATGCGGGGGGATGATCAACATCGAGCAAGCAAAACATACAGACGGAACGGCTAATGCATGATGTTGTTTAGGTCGTTGGTCGTTCAGCCACCAGCGGACAGCTAAGCATATCGAGCATATCGAGCTACTACGGACAGCTCCTGAAATGTGCGTCGAGCAGCTCGGGCCACATCGCCGCGGGTGATGTTCGAGCCGCCACCGCTGCTGCTGTTGTGCCTGTATCGGGATCTGAAAAATAGTCTCCCTCAATCCTCACTCGTTTGTATGCCCGCTTGGTCAGTAATCTGGTTGCACCACCACGGGCCACAGTGCTTAGACACCGGAGCAGCTCGGATAATGATCGCTGTCACAGTAAACATATATATATATATATATATATATATATATGTATGTGTAAATATATATACATATATATATATATATATATATATATATATATATATATATATATAGAAAATATTGTGATGATTTATTAATCATTTACAATACGTTTGCACACTCGGCAGTGCTCGCCTTAATAAAAATGGTGGTTAAAAGGTGTCACGTGAAGTTAAGAGTCAGTTGTCCGTGTCCTTGCTTGATGGTAGCCCCCGCTCTTATGGACCCGGTGCGAGCGATATATCCTCAAGGTTCCTTGCAAAGTTAAAACGGTGAGATCCATAAGATTCCTCTTCGTGACGCCGAGCCCCAAGAGCGTCCTCGCAGATTCGGAGTCCCATACACCACTCATAGAGATAGTGATGGATCCGAATCTGCGAGGTTTTTGCGGGTAGGGGAGCGCCGCTCTTAGGAACTCGACGTCATATTTGGCGATCTTGTCTTGCCGTGCTTTTGCCAGGTCCCGGTTCGGGCCGCAAACCTCGGCATCTAAAACCCAGACCTCGGTAGGTGTTGTTATTACGAGGTCGGGCTTTAGACCCGGTGCGCCCGGTCGACGGAATACTCGCTCACGAACCACCTCATGACCCCTTTCGCGGAGAAGACGCGCCACGCGATCACAGACGTCGTCATGTCTCTTTATGGTTTGTTTGTGTGTTATATCGCACATCTGAGCGACATGAGCCAACGTCTCAGGCGCATGACACCCGTGCCTACAACGTTTGTTGTAGCCCGGGCGTCCCCTGGCCAATCTGGCACGCGTTGGTAGTGCGTTGATCCTGAGCTTTAGTAGGTTTAAATACTCCTTACCAGATAGGTAGGGCATACCCTTAATCCAGTAATGTACAAAGGGCGTTTCGTGTGCTTTTTTAAAATGTGCCCCATCGAACGTGTTGTGTAGTTGTTGAGACCAGTAATCGGTCTCTTGTGTAGCGGTCTCAATGGAGGTTCCCAAGCGCTCGCAAAGAAGTCTTGTTTTCGCAAGATCTTTTTTAAAGTGCTCGGTGGTTAGCATCCATTGGACCCCAAGGTGCGTGGAGTGTTGTAGTGCTGTCAGGCGGGAGAGGCGGATTCTGGGAATGAATGTTTGGAGGCAGGGGATGTCCAGACCGCCGTGTGCTGTGTGCGTGTACAGGTAGGCGTTCGGCACCGAGTTTTCGAGCTTAAGCCATTTCGACTTAACAACCTTTCTGATCTCTTTATCTAGGTCACTAAGGAGTGCGTAAGATGGTCTGGGACCGGAGACCAGTTTATATAGGAGACGGGGAATGAGAAAGTCTTTCAAAAATATGAGTCTTTGGTGGGGTTTAAGGGGAGCTATCGTGAGTCTGTTGAGTAAGTTAAGGAGTATATCCTTGGTGGAGTCAACTCTGCCATTGCTGTCAAAGTCGACTCCAAGATATCTCCATCGATCGCTCATACCTTTAGCTGGCAATTGCCGATCTCCAACGTTAAATTCTGATACGGTATTGATAAAACCTTTACCTTCCTTCCTATTAAATAGGTGGGAGATAGTAAAGCTTTTATTAGTATTAATTTCAAGGCCTCGGGATTTTAAAAGTGGGTCCGCAATATTAAGGAGCCGTTGGAGAGTGGATTTCGTGGAGGCTAGGAGGATGAGATCATCCGCAAAGGCTAAGCCCATGAGGCGGAAGTCATCAGTAAGTTGGTACCCGATATTAGTTTTGTCTAATTTTGAAAGAATGTCGTCGAGAACTAGATTAAATAATAGGGGGGACAGAGGATCTCCCTGCCTAACACCCCTAGTTGGCCGAAATGTGCGACATTCTTGTCCAAATTCTATGAGAGTTTTAGATGAGAGGTACAAGCGTTCGATATAGTTAATGAATACCTCCGGGTATCCGCGAGTCCGGAGTGACCACAGGACGGAGTCATGACTCACCATGTCGAACGCCTTACGGAGGTCGATTGAGGCGAGTCTGAGCTCACGTCCTGCAGACTTGGCATCGTTAAGGATACCATCCAGAACCGCAAGATTCTCGAAGGTACCATTATAGGGGAGAAACGCTCGCTGGATTGGGAGAAGCTTAATAGAGTTCTGGAGGCGTCTAGAGAGAATTTTGTTAAGCGTTCGTTGTAAGTATGAACTAATAGATAGGGGTCGCAGATCGCTTGGGGATGTGGCATTGTTAATTTTAGGGATGAACGCTAAGCGAGCAGTTTCATGGGCTGAGGCAATATCGCTAATTAATAGTATGTTAAGAATACAACAGACTACTTCTAACGGGAGTTTACGGAGGGACGAAAGACAAATCCCGTCCAAGCCTAGTGCTTTAGAAGGTCCGCGGAGAGCTACGTGGGTTTCCTTTAGGGAGATAGGGAGGGAAACCTCAAAGAGATCAGAGTTGGGAGTGTATACGGGGCAAGGGAGTGGTTCAGGGGGTGGTTGTGTCATCGTGTTGGCCCAGTGTTCTACAACTTCGGTGGCCTGCATGTTGTGTATGGTGTGTTTGCCGTCCAGCACCTCATGAGCGCATTTGGATCGGTTTTGGCTAAAAAGTTTTTGAGTGGTTGCGTAGTCTTGACGTCGCTGTTGCCTTTTAGATACTCGCGCTTCAGTGGAAGGTGTTTCTCTAAAGGCACGACGTCGGACAGTGTGTGTAAAATGTTTGTTCAGAAATTCGTTTAAGGCGATAGTGTGGTCCTCACCTGAGCAAATTATATTTGACAGATGAGTAAGGTCTGTTGAAATTATGTTGCGTTTGGGAAATGTGTTTGTGAGGGCTTGTATTTTAGATATAATAATATCTTTTTGGGATGGATTATAGGGGCCATCTGATTCAGAGTATCGAGGCCGACTACGCTCAGGAAGCTCAGATCCGTCAAGGTTGGAATCCAGGAGAGACCTCTTTTTAAGGAGGTCCTCTACCAGATCCTTATGCGCCTGAGAATTACGTTGGCCTCTAATCGCCCCAGGTGTGCGTGAGTTAAAATTAGTAGCTAAAAGGTGGTCAATTTCTCTAGGAGTTTCGTTATTATTATCTAATATAAAATCTGCTTCTAATGTTGCTAAAAGTTCACGGTCTTGTGGGTTCCATCTGGCCTTCTTAGAGGGGGGGGCTAAAATGTTCTCATTATATTCGTCCGGATGGGCACGACGACGGTGTAAATTAAGACCTGATTTAGAATTAAAGACCTTTAAGCAAGTACTAGATGGACATTTACAATTTGGCTGGGAGACGCGTGAAGTACTAGGGGGGTTAAAATTATTATTAGAAGCAGCAGTGTCATTTTGTGAGGAACTTAAAATCAAATTATTAGTCTGTGATCGGTTAGGAGTTTGGGAGGTGGCACGAACTTCTCGTTGATTGTGGGTCAATCTAATGTGGCTCGCGAGGCCCGCGCCAGATTTGCATACTCGCCCGCAAGTCTGGCAGCTGAGTCTTCCGGCGGTGTTGCTGCCGTCACGTGATGCCATCGTTGTCTTGGTCCACAGCGGTGGTAAGATTTCTTTAAAAGTTTTGTACGGGAACGATGGCGCGATTTTACGCAGATGTTGTTGTTAAAATCGCTAAAATGAAGCGGTCTTTAGACCATCATTCTGTTTGTCTCTACCCAGGGAGCACTATGTCATATTTCGTCACGTACTGTATTTATGCAAAATAGCGTCAAAAGTAGAAGTTAAAAATTGCACATTAATATGTACAATAGTAGTGTCGGTTTAAGATATATATTTGTGGTAATTAGATGGAAGACTAGCATCAGACAGATTAATTGCTGTCTCTTCAATTCAGTGGAATTGAAGCATCTATTACAAATATATAGTAGGTATGTAGGTAGTCAATTAAAATATATAGTGGTTTAAAAACACGATATGGCTGCCCAATATATCGTTGCTTATTGTATTCTCTACGCAGTGTTCGATTTTAGAGTTCAAAACAAAGCGTATCGATACACCACTATATGTATGCACTGTCTGGATTTTGTAGCCAGTGTATACACTTTACCTATATAGAAGTTAAAATTAGTGAAATATAATTAGGGCCGCTATATTTCACTAAAACAACTATATAGGTAGACTCACCTTACCTAAATCTAAAAACCGGCACAATCACTTCCACTTAAAAACGCTAAAATGCACTTCAGACAGGCCTTTGCAATGGTGAACGCACTGCTAACCTATCTAACACAGTGACGCGGCGAATTATAACAATTTTGCATCTTTTAAATGCAAAATGGAACTGTTTGACGGTGTTGGATCTCACAGTTCGGTCACACTGGTGGCCACGATGGTCTGTGGCAAAACTCCCGTTAAAAAGCCAGATATAACTTGCGATCTAGGCAATTTAAGCGGGAGCTCGCACCAGTGCGACCGTCCGGCTCAACAGCTGAGTAGAGAAGAATATATATATGTATATATATATATATATATATATATATATATATATATATCATGATTCTTATATATGAGGGCGGACCAGAAAATTCGGATATATTATAATTACATAGAATATTCATTTACTGTTCCAGAGTATATTTATTACCTCCAAAAAAGCTCCCGCCTGCGGCGATGCACTTGTGTCACCTTATTTCTCAGTGTTCGAAACATTTTTAAAAGCGTCTTTTAGAAGTGAGTTGAGTTACTCCAACGAAGTTTCCTGTACCTTCTCTATAATTTTGGAACGTTGTGTCTTTAATTTTTTTTCCATGGGAACAGGAAAAAGTCGCCGGGAGTCAATTCCGACGAGTGTGGAGGTTGCGGAACTATAGAAATTGATTTTTTTTACACGCTCTTACAATCACATTTTAGACGCTCGTAAATAAGCTAAGTTGCTTGTGGCACGATATCGTCTAAATGCATCTATCGTCGATGTTTTATATTATTAAATAATCCGAAATCAGTAATATGTGCGTCGATCCGTTGTTGTGATGAAGGATCTAGAGTTTAAGCCTCTTGCGTCGGACGTTTGCATCGCAGTATTATTATTCCTTGTTGACACTTGAACCAGATGGCAAAGATTCCTGGAAGATGATTATCGTAAAGTAAAAAAAAAAACAATCAAAAGAACCTTGGGGCTCGGTCTGAAGTTCTTCAATCGACTCTCTCTTTCGTTTTTGCCTATTATTAACGTCGAAGGCCTTCCCGAGCGGGGGTCATCTTCGGCCTTTTCACGTCTGTCGCGAAATCGGTGAGACGATTTCGCGATCGTCTCGTCGAACGCGATGAGATGCACCATCGACGTGGTGCCACGAGAATTCGATGGCACCACGTCTACATAGTGTTTCCGGGCGCTGTTTGATCACCATAAATAGTTCGTAACATTTTCACGACTTTAGAACGTATGATTTGGTTTTTAACAAATAGCTTGATGCCGATTCGTTGCCCCTCCTTTTTCAATCTTCTTAAAAATCACTGAACCTTTACTTTATTTTTAACCAAACACAAACAATAAACGAAATTTGGCGTGTGTGAAGCTGCCGAATGGCCCTTCTACGCAAAACAAACCGGAGGACATTTGGTGGTATATATATATGTATATATATGTATATATATATATGAGCACATCAAATGCTATCTATATAAGCTTATGTTACCTACGTCTATTACCTTCCTACGGCTCCAACTTAAATTGCGTAACATTTGAACACATAAGTACAAGCCTGCATTGATAAAACAATTTAGGGCATCCATCGGTTTATTCTATGTATAGATAAGATATATTATTTGTACAGTCATTGGCCAATTCGCCACAATTCTACCCACCACAACCTACAACGCACCTTTCATCCACCACGCATAAAGGTGGACGCCCTACAGCCGCTCTCGGCAGTGATCCTCGACAAACAAACATTATGAAATCTATCGACATCTCGTGCTTTACCCTACAGTGCATATATTGCTTTATACAGCAGGAAATAGATAAATAGGAAGGGTTTTACTAATATAGTAAAAACAATGCTATGCATATCGCGATGCAGATAGGAATATTTGTAAAAAATATCACCACTGCATGTGCCATGACTCGCAAAGGTGCCAAAGGTCGGTGACTTGCCACATTCGAACTTAGTTACCAGCATACGCCACCTTGTAACTTAGTAAACGAAATGACGAGAACAGGCATTTGATTGTACTTCAGGCACATATATATATATATATATATATATATATATATATATATATATATAAACTCGAATGCGTTATGGAAAAAAATCAAATATCGACATTTGTTTCAGCGATATGTTGTTGTTAAGATGGGCCGCTGATTGCTTCGTATATCGCGCTGGTTAAGCACTTTGCCAGCTCTCTCCCCGTGCGGTTTTACGCGTCTTCTCCTCGGGAGGCCGACGCGCTGCCAGAGAACTCTCAGCTGGCTCATTTTGTTCCCCCGTTGGCGTCATCGTGGTGCAGCGCCCCGCACTAGCTGGCGACTTCGCCATTTGTACGGGCCGGCCGACGAACTGGCCTCGGTAGAGCGCACAATCTTACGTGCATCTACATATTGATAGAATAACAACGACAGCGACAACAACAGTAGCAACCACGATCATAAGAAGAAGAGGAGGATGAAGAACAACAACAACAACAATAATAACAGCAATAACAACACCACCAACAACAACAACAACAAGAGCAGCGGCAATAAGAGAAACAACAGCAACAACAACAACAACGAGCAAGGCGTGAGAAGCCCAAGTGGATTTCTAAGGTCGAACGCCAGATGAAGGCATATACATATATATGTTTTGCTGCTGTTCTCATCATCAGACTAAGACAGAAAGCTTCACTCGAGCACTTTAGTCCACTCTACCACTCGACTATAGGCATGCGATGAACCAGGATGCGGTGCGTATGCAACCTCCGCGAAGTCGTGACTCGTGATGTCTCGATCGAAGCAGCCCCCTATTTCTCTCTCTCCATCTCTCTCGTTTCGCTCTCTCGTCGGTAACTTCCTCTCTTCATTTTCTCCCGCATTAGCGAAATCAGCAGCAACACTATTACAGCAACAAAAACAATAACAACAACCTCAGTGGCGGCGGTGGTAGGAGCAACGGCAGCAACAGCAGCAGGGAAAGTGGCAACAACAACGACAACCACAACAACAACAAAAACAGCAACAAGATTAGAGAAAAATAGAAAAACAACAACAGCAGCAGCATTAACAACAACGCACGTTAGCAGTATCCGTCAGAACAAGAATGAACGACAACAACAAAGACAACCACCACAACGACGACAACAACGACTACGACGACAACAACGATAACAACAGCGGCAACAACGATAGACCTCAGATAGACAGAAAAGGGCTAATAGTCCAACAGAAACTACTATGTCTGTTGGTGCCGTTGTTACTGCAGCTGCTGCTACTGGGGGGGGGGGGGGGTCGGGAGTTCGCTGTGTCTCCTCTATCTGTCCGAGCGTCTTCCTGACGATGACTCGGCCATCGCCGAGGAACAGCATCACTTCATGCCGCTGTTCTGCTTTTGTTTAGCAGAGCTACTATTTGAGGTAGATAGGTACATAGGGATAGACAGATAGACATACGAGTATATATGTGCTGCTGAAAGCCTGCCGCTTCTTCCTGGGCCTCTACCGGACCTGACGTCGACACGGGTCACGCCGATGCGATGCTGCTAATGATGATAATACTAATAATAATAACGAACCCTTTTATTTTCGACTAGCACGAATTCAAACGAGGTAGCAACTGCAGCAGCAGCATCAGCAGCTTTGCCCGGCAACGAGAAGCACACGACCAGTGGCAATATGACGAGATGTGCAGAACTTACAGTATCGACAAGAAGCGATAAAAACAACATCATCATCGTCAATATGAACAACAACGACAAAGAGAACAACAACAACGACACCAGCAACAACAACAACACCAGCAACAACAACAACAGCAGCAGTAACAACACCAGCAACAACAACACGAGCAACAACAACAACAACATTAACAGCAACAACAACACCAGCAACAACAACAACACCGGCAACAAAAACAACAACATTAACAACAACACCAGCAACAACAACACGAGCAAGAACAACATGAGCAACAACAACAACACCAGCAACAAAAACAACAACATTAACAACAACACCAGCAACAACAACACGAGCAAGAACAACACGAGCAATAACAACAACACCAGCAACAAAAACAACAACATTAACAACAACAACACCAGCAACAACAACAACAACAACACCAGCAACAACAACACCAGCAACAACAACAACATGGGTAGTAGTAGCAGGAGGAGAAGGAAGACAACTAGATGCAGCCGCAGATAACAGCATCACCAAAGACAATCGTAACGACAACATGACAACTTACGCACAAGAGCAAGATAAATACATATTCATCATAACAACAGCAACAACCACAGCAAATACTACTAGTCTACGTCTACTATTACCATAATAATAGCACATCAATCAATAATAGCATTCACATCTACCACACTAAGACTAACGGAAATACCAGCAAGACTGGCAACTGTTACGACGGCCACTGTTGACTCTCACCGAAGCAACGACAATCAGATTGTACTAAAGGTACAATCACTACACAGAAAATAAAACCAACTACAATTCCAGAGAGAGAGCGCGCGCACGAGGCACTTTTATAAATATGTATTTATTTGTTATTTTTAGTCACGTTAACACAAATTGTTGTTGTTATTTATTTGTTCATTTTTATCACAAAACAGCAAATCGTAAAAAGGTCCGCTTTGAAACGGTCTAAGCGTCGGCTGTTATAGAGGAGCTGGCCGGGATCGAACCCGTGACCCCTACAACGTACAGAATGTCTCGCCAGAGTCCCGCCGGCGGCCAGCTCCGTCCACATTGTCACTTTGTCGACATGAAACCGTGCACTGTATTTACTGTTATTTACTAAATCATACGGAAGAACAAGCAGACTTCGTTTCGGCTTGCCTGCGTGTGTTGTGACTCTCTGTTGTATTTGTGCTTGCCCCGCGGAAGACGAAGAAATTGGCGACGTGATCTGACGACACACGTCTGAAGGCACCAATGGACGGCCATAGTTCCGCGAGGAAACATAAATAAACCTTGTTTTTGTTTTCGTGTTGTCCTCATCGTCGTCGTCGTCACTTCTGTCTCCCGTCTGGTCGCGTTTTGTCCACGCCGTCGTCGTCGTCGTCGTCGTCGCGGGGGTAAAGCGAAGTACCGAAGACTCGAAGACACACGAAACACTTTCGTGCGTCGTTGGGTTCGGGGTGTTCAGTTGGCATGGAAGCGGCGTCGAAGTCGCACATATCGGAAATGGGGTGCGAACACGGGAGAGGCGGGGGGGCGGGGGACAACAACGGGGGCGACTGGTGCGGTGAATTGTGTGATGTACGGCGCGTTCTACCTCGCGTTCGCGGATGAGTCTCGCCGAGGCCGCGTTCGCTCGATATGAGGCGATGCTGCTGCTGCTGCTGCCGCTGCTGCTCGTGGTTCGTTGGGTCATTTCGCTGGGGTTCGCTTGATCTTTGCACCACCACGATGGGCACGGCCTGCTTTCATACACCACGGAAGCTTCACGTAATGTCGCGACGGTGCTGCCGGCTGGCGGTGGTCAGAACCAGTAGCAGTCCGATCACGAGGTGACGACGGTGATCCGTGTCGTCCTGGGTCTGGGTAGCAGCAGCGGCAGTTGCTATTGCTGTTGTTGTTGTTGTTGTTGTTGTTTGCTGTTGTTGTTGTTGTTGTTGTTGTTGTTGTTTTGTTTTCGTTGTTTTCGTTGTTGTTGTTTTGTTTTCGTTGTTGTTGTTGGTTGTTGTTGTTCTTTGTTGTCGTTGTTGTTGTTGTTAGTTGTTGTTGTTGTTGGTTGTTGTTGTTCTTTGTTGTCGTTGTTGTTGTTGTTGTTGGTTGTTGTTGTTGTTGTTGTTGTTCGTTGTCGTTCGTTGTCGTTGTTGTTGTTGTTGTTGTTGTTTGTTTAATGTTGTTGTTGTTGTTGTTGTTGTTGTTGTTGTTTTGTTATCGTTGTTGTTGTTGTTCTTTGTTGTCGTTGTTGTTGTTACTATTGTCGTCGTCGTCGTCGCCGTTTTCGCTGTCGACGCCGTAGTGATCGCTGTTGTCGTGGCCGTTGGCACCGGACGCCTGCAGAAACAACGGCAATATCCTCCTGTCGGGTCTGGCCGTAGCCGAAGCCGAAGACTTCATCATATCTTCTGCTACACTGCAAGCCCCGGCAAGCATCGAGTTTCGTGTGAGCCGAGTGAGGCAGCCGAGGTGCCAAAGGAACGGAGCCAGCCGTCGCTACTGCTGCGGCAGCCGCCGCTTTTAGCTGAATTTGCGTTCGTGGCGCCTGCATTCATTCGTTCCGCCCCGCTTTGATGCTCGATGGATGATGACACCATTCGACGCTCGCGCGCTGCCCTAAGCATGTGTGAAATTGTCTATGTGCGCGCTTTAGGTAAATAAAAGCTACATATATATTATATATATATATATATATATATATATATATATATATATATATATGTGTAAAATTATCCGAGGTGTTTTTAAATAAAATTGGGATTTATATATATATATACCAATGGTTAGGTTATCTGATTGCACACCGTGAGTGACCACATAACTTAAAAAAAACTTAAATATGAACACATCCTAAATATGTATATAAATTATTGATAGAATAATTTCATACGAAAAGTCATACATGCGCATTTGTACTAAAGAAGTTGCTTCGGTTGTCTTTCTAATACTTGAATTTGCGGGGTTAGCAAAGACATAGGGGTAGTGGGAAATGTGTCAATAAATGGATCAAAAAGTTCGTAGCACCTCCTGTCTACAATTGCATACAACCCGTGGTACTACAGCGTCGGTGAGAGACGCTTGTCATAAGTAGCATGGCGACTGAAAAATAAGAAAATAAGTATCATGTTGATTGGCTTTTGGGTCAGTAACAAATTGCGCTACTGTATTATGTCAGACCCTTCAGAACAAGTACCATGCTTTGATTAAACATTTTTGTAAGGCTTAACTGCAAAGTCAATTAAAGTCAAACTGGATGCAGTTTACGAAACGAATGCAGCGGCGTACAGCACCATTACCAATTGTATTGCCCCAATAAAAAAATATTAGGATGGGCACCGAGGATGCACCGGGGTTCCTGGACGGGCAAAACAGCTTTGAATGAGAAAACTGTGCTAGAAGCCTACAAATTCGTGACGACTGGCGTCGATTAAAGCTGTGCAAAATCGCGGAAGAGCCAGATGAAAGCTAGCTATGCCGCAGTGCATCAAATATTGTGTCAGCATTTATGCACGACAAAAATACAGCAAAGCAAATACCACACCTAGCTAACAATTGAGCAAAAACTGAGACGCGTGTCGATTTTGGAAATCAATTTGGAACCCTTAAGACGAAATCCGCACGCTTTTCTGAGCCAATTCGTAAACGCTGACGAAACCTGAACGAACGCCATTTTACTACTTTACTGCAGAGCGGAAAGATGACAGACCAGGGACTTGGATCGCACGCACCGAAATGTCTCCCACCAGGACGATAAAGAGGCACATCTCGACCGGAAAGGTTTTGGCGACCGTTTTCTGGGACGCAAAAGGCATTCTACTAGTTGACTGCCTTTCTACAGAAGAGCGTTAACTAGGGAGTTCTGCGCAGCCTTCCTGGATCAGCTAAAGAAACGCCTCATAGCGCTACGGCTCCTCACAAAGCAGAGGACTGTGCTGTTTCACCACGACAATGTGACCGCCCGTCTACATATCTCCTTTTGCCATGGCCAAATTACGCGAACTAATGTTCCAAATTGTCGAGAACTTTCCGCGTTATCCGAACCTGGTCTGGCGCGACTTTGATCTAATCTGTAAACCTGTTGCTTGTAACTATTAAGGACTATTGAGGATCATTGCACTGGACGCGTTGAGCTTCGGAGAGACTATAATGAACAGTAAATGATACGCGGACACTGGCTAGCTATTGCTTGCATTCCTTGCTGTGAACTTTTTGATTCAGCTAGTATGTGTAAAGGCAACGTAAACAATACAAAGCACTACAAGGCGGTGAAAATCATTAAGCATACACATTTGTCAAACCGCACTCTCGATTTAGTATTAGTCGCGAGATGTCGATTAAAAATTTTACTGGCTCTATACTTTGAGGAAATATGAAACATAAAAGTAGAAACAATTATAACAGTAAAGGGATATGGCTGATATTGCTAGTGTCAATGATAACGTTTTCTATAATTTCGTGCTTATTATTATTATTATTTAAAACGGCTCCTGCACGTATACTTTTTTGTCAGTTTCATATGACTATTGCCCCCTCGATCCCGTTATAAAGCCGGATTTAGAAATTGCGCTACACTAAAGGAGAAAATGTTGCTCTACACATTCTTATCTGCGTTGATCTTCCAAGTTCCCCTTTTTCTGATAGTAATTCACGAATAACTCTTTATGTATACTTATTTATGCGTATCAAAGCTTTTTTAACAACAAACATATTAAATGTATCTTCAGTACGTAATATGTCTCGATTCGATCTGTCGTCGTCGTCTGTTCGATATGTCTCGATCGAATTATATATATTAAAGTATATATATATAAATATTATATATATATATATGGGCGGGCCCATTTATGGCGACAGTCGTGCAGGATCTGTGTTAGAGTCCAATATAGTGCATATTATGTATTATTATTGTTATAACCTTTTTTTTACTTCAATAAGACGATGGTGTTGTTAACCTGCAAGCGCTGCTGCGGTTATGTACGGTGGTATACGGCATACACTGTAAGTTGGGTAGAAACGGACGAGAGAATATAGATATCGATTGTGTAAACAAACATTAAACAGAGCTGCTAACAGATATCGGAATCAGTCATTCGAGATCGTTTATCATACATCGGTAGTAAACGTTCGTCGTGGTTGAGGCTGGATAACGCCAATGACTGTTTGTATAAAAAAACAGATGGGTTGTTATGTTTTCCGCTGGCGTGTGCACTATCTCGAGACAACCAACTCCATCCTATCTCGTTTGGATCTGTTCTGCTGCAGCCTCACTTAGGCGATGTTACCGTTATGTTAAAATCATGTTAATGATAACAAAGGACATTAGCACTCAAAAGCGTGGCTGTTGTATAGGTATTAGCGACCGCACTGTAAATATTGATACATAGCGCCATAGACAGTGGACGTCTATGCTGATGCAGCCTGCCATGTAATTTGCTTGATGGGACGTAGTTCCTGTCACTAGTGCCATTCCTGTTGCTGTTTAAAGCCTATTGTTTTTATTATCGTAGAGGATGTTGTTAAGATGTATGTGATGATGATGTTGTTGAAGTTGTTGGTGTTGTAGTAAGATGCTTTATAGATATATTTATTGAAATTATATTGAGTGTTCTTACGTGTTTCAACTATCAATTATGTTTTTGTTGTTGGCGGCTGCCGCTGTTGGTGTTAATTCAACATATTGTTGCTCTTGTTGTTTATTCATTATTTTTGTTGCTGTTTAGGTGCTGCTATTATTGTTAATTCAATATTTTGTTGCAGTTTTAGCTGCTGCTGCTGATGCTGTTGTTGTTGTTGTTGTATTCGGCCGGTCTGTTGTTAGGGTTGGTTGGTGGGCTGTAGCGAATGGATAGGATGCCGTTACTTTTAACGGTTGCCGTTGCCGGCGTGGTACATTCGAGTGAGTATTACCGTCAGCATACCGCTGATCGAAATGATTTTCTCTTCGACGTAATTGAAGCAGTAACAGTCATTGGTGGAATTTGCTCGCGTTGTCCTGAATAATTCATCGCGGCCGTCTGGCCGGCCATTATGTCGTCAAAGTCATTCGGGCGACGGACTAGGAGTGGATGCAGGATGACGCTGGTGCGGCTACATCTTCTACAACAATCTCAACAGCAGCAGCAACAGCAACAACAACAACAATAGCCGTAACAACAATAGTCATAATAACAACAACAGCAACAACAACAACAAAAACTACCCCAATAACTACAGTTGCCATATTTATTACTATAACCACTACAGCAACAATGGCAGACTGGTTAGCAGTGGCTATGACGCACCACTATTGCTGAACCGCCTGTTGACCGCCTCATTTTCGTTTTCACCACCACCCTCATGTTCGCGTTGACGTTTCCCCGAAACCTTGTCGATTCCTTCGACAATTACTTGTATGCCGTTCGTGTCACATCGAGCTCGCGACGGTATAGTGGAAGCTACACCATTTGTTGTTGTTGTTGCTGCTGTTGTTATTGTTGTTGTTGTTGCTGTTGTTGTTATTGGTGCTGCTGGCCCAGTTGTTGTTGCTACTACTGCAGTTCTTGTTGTCGTCGTCGCCGCCGCTGCTGCTGTCGCTGTTGTTATGGCTGTCATTAAAGTTGTTGTTGCTGCTGCTGCTGCTAAGATACGCTGGCTCAAGTAACAACAATATAATCGTAACTATAAACGCTGTTGTTGGTGTCACAGTTATTGTTGTCGTCGCCGTCGTAGTCGCGCATCTCGGTGATATTCAGTGATAGCAGTGCCATCGTGTTACTAAAGTGCTACTTATAACAACAACAACAACAACAACAACAACAACACCAGCAGCAACAACAACAACAACAACAATAGCAATAACGACAACAACAACGACAGCCTCCTATGGTGTTAACGAAGCGACAGCATCTCACATTGATGTGAAGATGAACGCTCGTACCTCGCACCTCGGCCTATTTCGTCCGCCCGATCAGTCCATCAGTTTTCGTTTTCCTTTCTTCGTTTTTCTCTTCTCCTTTTCTCTGTCTCTTCCTCGTCTTCATATTGCTCTTCTCCTACTACTACTACTACTACTACTACTACTTCTTGTTCTTCCCTTTCTACTTCTTTTTTTCTTGTCCATCTTCTTCGCGATGTTGTTGTTTTTCTCGTCGTCGTCGTCGTCGTCGTCGAATCGACCGAACTGTTCTGTTCGATAAACATGCAGGCAGGGGGGGAAGAGGCAGAGTCTACTAACTGCGGCGCGCAAATAGCCACAGACATTCCAGTTCAGGTGATGCCGCCGCGCCCACTTCCACTTCACCACCATCACCACCACCACCACCACAACTTCACACACCAGCCCGGCCAGCCAAAGGGCCAGCCGTGTGCTGCTGCCGATGCCGATGCCGGCCACTGCTGCCCTCTGCTCGGCCAACTACTCAACAACACACATAAACAGCAACGTGCGTAAACGCTGCGTTGTTTGCCGGTCGAACAAACACACCCTCGTCGTCGTTGTTGTGTTCTTGGCCTAACTAACAACGGGGAACAAGTGAGCGCCCCGCCGCCGTACATCATACCACACGCTGACTCGTTGGCTGGCCGCTGACTGACTGGACTGATTGGTTGTAGTCTCAGCCCTTGTTTGTTTGTCTGTCTGTCTGTCTGTCTGTGTGCACGTGTGTGTTTTCGTATTTGCCTGGCCTAACTGGGCCCTCTTCTGGTCACAATCACAGCGCGCAATACTACAGCAACAGGAGCAGCAGCAACAACAACAACAACAACAACAACAACAGCGACAGCAACACCACCGCCAACAACAACGACAGCAACAACGACAGCAATACCGCTAACGCCAACAACAAAAACCACAAAAGCAACACCGACAACAACAGCAACAACACCGCCAGCAACAACCATCAGCATATTAGCGGCTCTTCTTCATAATTAGTCGCCGAACAACAAAAAGTGACAAGTGTCAAACCACCTTGAGGATGGGCAGAGCGAGCTGGCGTCGAAACACGAATGACAGCAAAGCGCACTCTTTTCGCGTTCTAAAGCACGCGCAAGCGTCACAACAATAAACATAATAATAATAATAATAATAATAATAATAATAATAATAATAATAATAATAATAATAATAATAATAATAATAATAATAATAATAATAATAATAATAATAATAAGAAGAAGAAGAAGAAGAAGAAGAAGAAGAAAAAAAAATAATGCCTCATCGGGTTTCTAGAAATAATGATTCCTATTAGAATAAAATAAAAACACATGGAGGAGTTTACGGGTGATCAACATGTCGATGATTTTAGCAGTTTTCTGGCTGTCAGGAGAAATCCAGCCTCCATTCTTCTTCGAAATTCTAGCATAGATTCACACTGCGGACTTGTTTTAATCGAGATATAAACGCACAATATTAATAATAATCACAACAACAACAACAACAACAACAACAGCAAAAACAACAACATGGAAAGAAAGATTACAGAAGAGTTAGCAGGGAGCAAAACGGTGGTCTGGCGGCCGAGATACACATGTGTCTTTCTGGCTCTCTCATCTACTCATCAACCTTGACGGCGGGTGCAATTCCCGTATGCCTGTGAATGACATTCAAGTAAACCCTCTATTCTTCGACGTCTCTCAATCGGGGTCTGGTGTAACCGCCTCTTTGTTAAACTGGACACGGCCGAATCTGGAGGACGGTTTCATGTATTTGATTCGGCGTATACGCTCATAAGGAGATCATTGTTACCTCATGCACATACAATGTACTGATTTGAATTGAATTTAGCAATTAAGAGAGAGCAATAATAACACCGGTGCAACCCATTTTGCAGATAAACTATGCCTGCAAAATGGGTTCTACTACTATAAAATTTGCTCTTTGTGCAGCAGCTACACGCCACCGCTTTCCGAACTGGCTAGATAATTTAGCATTTTGTGATCGCGCACCACTCTATGACGAATATTTTAATGTATGTATATTACACGTCCTTTTTTATGTCAATAATAATAATAAATGTATATATACTTTTTAATAAACCTTCGATAGTCGGTGCAGTGCCGTTGGCGTTCGAAACAATGGGAGGACCAGGCCCGATTACACTGAAGTTGATTCAGCACGTGGGCAGAAGCCTTATTATAGCCCCTAACAAGGGTTTACTAATATCATTATGCGCATGTATCACCATTCTATATAATGATAGTACAATCAATAATAATAATCTTAACTCGTACACTATTTTTTCTTATCAAATGATTTTCAGCCGGTGAATACCCAGATTAAACTCTTTATGTATACACCTTATGTATCAGTTCTTCCAGACCTGTCCCACTCGGGGGCGGCTCAAGATCCCATCTTAAAGCGTTGCTAACGCTAATATTAGTAATATAGTATCACCTTTAGTAGCTCCACCACAGCTATTGGCCCGCGTTGTTGTTGTTGTTTGTTACAGCCATGAACGACTACTGTTCGCCTTTATTTAGAGTGTCAGCCTGCGACTAACTGGCCAATGGCAGAACCACAAATAGGTATACTCGTAAACATAGAGAGCTGCTTATCAGCTTACTGACAACGCGCACACAGTTGTAACACTGCCTACAACACATATATTTTACTGACGCAATTGTTTTAAAGCGTCATCATGTTTATTCCTGTACTTTTTTGTATATATATATATATATATATATATATTTATAATACCTTATCAGCTTCTAAAAACAGGCGTTACCCAACGAAGTGTCAGAAACATTACTTTAGGTGTTTGATAATGAAACCGCTGCTGAAGCAGAGAGAATTCAGAATTAGAATTTAAGAACAAAAAATTATATATATATATATATATATATATATATATATATATAGCACTGCTTAAAGCAATATTCTTTATCGAAAACGGTGCTAGATTATACAGTCTAGGATAATTACCTTCGTGCATGTGACGACCAACGATTGCCCTCTCTGGGTAGTTCGCATCCTATCTTATCACTCACTGAACTCACACGGTGTAGCTCTAGATTATGTATGTTGTATCTAATAAAATTGTTGAATAGTTTATATCATATATATATATATATATATATATATATACATCAGGCTAATATAAAGTGGCATCAGCATAATTTACAACAATCCACGTAAGATGTCAGAAGTTGGAGTGGAGAAGATAAACAATAGGCATGACGTAGAAAGTCACTAAACATACCAAAAGTGCGCGCTGTTACGTGATGCTAAGCAGGTGGGTCGCGTGGGACTTCATGAGACCACTACTTACATGCTGAGGGTGGAGGACCTCCGCACGAATCTTCGCACGGGGAGGTTCCGAGCGGTTCAGACATGGCAGACAGTGGCGTAGCTAAGACACCGAACGAGTTCAACTCGAACGACATTTTGCTTATCACCTCAGTACCGAGTCAATGAATGAAGTTTTCAGTTCGGTCAGGGCATAACCGCACGCGACCGCCGGGGCCGTCGCCTCGTGTTTTTAGACGAAGCAATGCACAAAACGGTTTGACAAAAAAACTCCCATGAGGTAGGAGGCATGCCTTCAGACGAAACCTGCAGACATGCTAAAAGTACGGTGCGGTTGTCGTGCTAGCAGCAGCAGCAGTAGTAGTATTGTAGTAGCTGAAGTGATTGCGAAGATAATAGTCACTTTTAAGACGCCTGCGGATATCCCCACGGTGAGCGGTAGAGAGCTGCACAGCCATGTCATATTCAAAGTTAAAAGTAAGTCAGCCTTAATTTCGTATTGCTTGCGTACTTTTCTCGTACACAGGTGTGCTATACTTGACAAAGCGTTAACGGCGACTTGTTTACTGTGTGGCTCTGAGAAGAATTGGCATTTTTTTACTTTTTAAGTATCGAAATTTTACTAGCTTTCCGTTTCTAGCTGTGCTACATTGAATTAACATTTTTTGATCGCAAAGCCCCTTTAAATCTTGCTATCTACGTATAATGTCGACGGGATAGAATGACAGAGATGACCGCATAGGCACAGGAGTCGCGGGCTCACACCCAGCGCGACACATACCCTCATTTTAATGTAATCCGTCCTAAGGTTTGTAGATTTAGATTGAAGTTAATATAAATAAATATATCCCATATGATGCGCCTCATAGGATCACTATGATACCACTGCCGCTAGTGCTTTCTTGCTCCGCCCTGAAAATGCAAGGGACGAAACTCGTTTACTATGCAATCAGTAAAAACAATTACTACTCTCAGCGTTTTCCCACCGCCAGACAAGGCCAGAAAAGAATACCAGCAGGAATTGTGTTCTTAACAAAAAAAAATGTGTTTGGTTTGAATCTGGCTCGCGTGGAGGGCTATAGAAGTGGGCTGTAAGCAGTACTCGTAGCCTCGTACAACGCATACTTGTTGGTATTGCACAGATTCCATCCTGGTATGAATTTTAAGACAACTCGAGCTTTCGCAACTACAACAACAGGACAACCGTCCTAAAAAAACTATGAAGTTAAGTGAGTTAAATTATATAACGTCGCTATGTTATCACTTTTGAGTGGACTATTTTTTCTGCGCGAACCCAGGGTTAGCCTAGTTCAACAACAATGTGCTCTGAACAGACGCTGCATTTCAATGTTGAATGTCGAGCGATAGCCTCTGGCGCAAGTCAGTCGAGTTTCCCGTCGAAAGATTGAGGCTTCTACCTACGCGGTGAATCAGCTTGAGCCTAAGGGAGCCTGCAGATTCCATAGTCTTGAAAGCCAACGGACAAAATTCGTGCGGATAGTCAACGCTGGAGTATTTTCTGCATTCGTTAGCCTCAGCTAACCTGGAAGCATAATCTGCTCGGTTCGTACCTGTACCGACCATTGAAGGGGCTAATGAGTCGGTTACAGTTGCGTCCCAAACGAGCGTGCGGCCACGCTTAAAGGGCGTCAAAGTCAGGCCGTCAGGTCTTTTTCCATCATCCCTCGATAGACCCGGGGCTCTAGAACACACGGGAAGCCGGCAGATTTAAGTGTGCGACTAAAGGTGTCATTTAAAGCGGAGTGACGTGCTCGTCAGCCTGCACCTAACGTGCATGACAGGCCAGGTACATACATGATGGGCCAACGCGTCCACAAAATCACCACAACGACATGAGTGCGGAACGACTATATCAACATCAAGGCGCGCCTTGCGCTTATGCGCGTCGTCTCGTCGTCCAAAAGAGTCCCAATTTGCGGACAGGGTAGGACGTGTAACCAAATAAACTATGAAGTTTAATATGTTGCAAAGGATTAAAAAAATATTGCACTCCAGTGAAAGCACTTTTTGTTTGTATTTGTTTGTCAGTCAAAAACATCTTAAATTATAACCGTGTGAAACGGTTCACTCATCTTCAATCTCTCGTAACCCCGATATGAAGAGCCCTGGTATGCTGAATGCAAAGACTAGTCCGGCATGACCTAATGCAAATGGCCGCAACCTGAAACCTGCCTATTACAATTAATCACCTGCCTTACTTGTTGAACGCAAACTTCAATTCTTTTCGTACTACGCCGTATGATGTGACAATTACGGTCACCTGTCTACGCCGGTGAACTTGAGCAATTCGCAAAATGAATGTTGGACCTCAGCGCTTTGAATACCCTGACATGTCGTTGTTGTTGCTGTCGTTTTTGTTGTTGTTGCTGTTGTTGTTGCTGTTGCTGTTGCTGTTGTTGCTGTTGCTGTTGTTGTTGTTGTTGCCGTTGCTGCTCTTGTTTCCGTTATTGCTGCTTCCGTTATTAAGTCGAGTTTACGACTCAGTAAATGAGGTGCCAATTGACAGTGCTGTCGTCTATGCAGTCAGCCGAAAAAAACGGCACAGCCTTGTTTCTTTCTGTCAGACTTCCACGAAACGAAAACCGGATCTGATAACGGGCGGCGGGCGAATGTGTTGTGTATACATACACAATGTAGCATAAATCAATTTGGAATCGTTTGCTTACCAGACGCCCCTGGCACAACGATTTCCGACAGTAGCGTCTACCCGTCCGTGTGTGTGTTTTAGTGTGTGTGTGGTCATGCTTTCAAACGATGCTTCTGCTGCTGCTGGTGCTATTGTTGTTATTGTTGTTGTTGTTGTTGTTGTTGTTGTTGCTGCTGCTGCTGCTGTTGCTGTTGTGGTTGTCGCCGGTGGTCGCCGAAGCAGCTACTGTCGAACTGTACTTCAGGCCTCGACACCTCACGTAGAACAGTTGACGGAAACGAAGTCGCGACAAAGCGCTGAAAGTCAAACAAGCGTACCGGTCATCGCGCTAGCCGGTACAAGAAGCAGCCAGCAGAGGCCGCATTTGGCCCAGCCCATTTGCCCATTGGTCGTAGTAGTAGTAGTAGTAGTAGTGGTGGTGGTGGTACTACGACTACGATGAAGTGTCGATGAAGGCTGTTGATATGTGTATGAAGTCGAAATGAGGCACAGTGAAACGAAACAGGACGGTGACGGCAACGGCACCAGATATCAAACGAATACGAACGACCACGGATGACCAGATAGGCCACCGACTGGCTGGCTTTTTGGACGAAGACGTCGATGATGAGGATCAATACGATGATGATTATGACGACGACGATGATGATGATGATGATGATGACGACGACAGCGACAACTTTGACTTCATGAAGTCCTGCACAAGCGTCAACAACAAATCAGCAACAACCAAGACTAGCCAGCAGGACCATCGGCGAAACCACAGCCGCGGTTGCCCAGAGCTACCTACGGTTTGTCCGTCTTCCTGCCTCCGCAAGAACACGAACGTCATCATTAGCGCCAGGGTACATGCACTGACCAAACCTAACAACAACAACAACATGAGCAACAACAACAACAACAACAGCAACAATAGCATGAACAACAACAACAACAACAATAACATGAGCAACAACAGCAGCAGCCACAGCAACAGTAACAACATCAACTAACTCATTCAGATGAACACACGATGGCGTCAATTGTATGTGCAATTGAAGTGCACAATCACTACCAGCATCACCAGAACCCCGGTCGTCGTCGTCATTATCATCATCATCATCAATGATGTCGTCGCCGCCGCCGCCGCCATGGGAAGTGGTGGTAAACGAGCCTCGTCGCCGGCCAGCGACCGATAAGAACAGATCTTCGATTTGGCCCGCTGGCTGTCTGGCTGTACGTTTCGCGTTCGCGTTGCCAATAGGAACGATCGAGGCGAGATCCATTCGTTGTTCAATGTTCAATGTTCGTTCCGCCGCTCCGCAATTAGTAATTTCTTGCAGCACTGGCCAATGGCGACCGGAATATCGACGGCGACGCGTCAGGCCGTCTGCTTGCGTTCTACGTTCAGTCTCTCTCTCTCTCTCTCTCTCCTCTTTATCTCTCTATATATATCTTCCCCGTCTCTCTATCTCTCCCCCTCTCTCTCTCTCTCTATATATATATATATATATATATATATTTACTTTTCATCGATCACACTCGTCATCTTGCTCGTTTCCTCTTTATTTGTCTAATACATGCAATAACAGTAATAATAACAATAATAATAATAATACTCATCGTAGCATAAACGTGAAATATATGTATACTCTCGTTGTCGGAACTGCAGTTTGCAGCCAGCCCGCCAGCCATTCGAAGACATAATTAGTCAGTGTGAATTCACTCTGCACGCTAATAACCACGATCCGCGACAATTAACGCTCTACTGTTGGCACCTTTAGTATGACTCGCACCCGATTAGTTCATATATTTAACTCTGCTATGGAAATAATAATAATATATTCGGTGGAACCCTCTAGAAATGTCTAGATTTTTCTCTGGACCTCCCGTAACGGTGTATCCGTCCGTAGGGACCCAAATGTTATGTTCGCACCGTTAATGACTGAACAAATTTATACATAAATATATATGTTTTGTATGCATAATAATATTCGTTCTAATCGCTGCTGCCTCTTGCAGTATTCATATACGAGTAGTTCACGTTTTCGACGCAACGCTTCTAAACAGACGTTAAGTTGACAGCATTTTGTATACCAAGGTGTCCGCGTCGAGCCAATGAACTGGCGATTTTAGCAGAAACTGCCAACGAACGATAGGAAATCGTCAGGCGTCTCGTTTATCGGGTATCGAGCAAAATGTCTTTAAATAATCGTCGTCGTCGTCATTTCACTATCAGAATGCCGTATTCATTAGCGCCCATTCTCTAAAGGACATGCTAACGCATATATATGTATATATATATATATATATATATATATATATATATATATATATATATATATATTTGCATTATATTACATGATATTGCAATACATGTTAAAGAAGCGTCTGGTCGAGAGACTTCTTGCTTATGCACGCTGACGCCATTTTCAGTTGCTTATTCCAACCTCCTCGCGTTGAAATAACTTTAATAATAGTCCGCCTCTAAGCTTATACGTAAGGCCTGTTTACGTGTAGACGCACATAGGGAAAACAAAGGTTGCGCCTGTAAAAAAACAAAAGGAAACAAGCTGTATGTATATAGCGGGGAAGAATACAAACGTGGTTGCATGGATTTGTCATGGAAGGCTTGTTGGCACCGAAACACTCTCTCTTTCTTCAAAAAGACACAGTATCGAGTTGATCTTTCAGCTTCGGTTTATCTAGCGGATCATTGGTGCCACCACCGAATAAGCGTTGCGTATGTGTCGGGGTTTCCGGTGGCGCCAATTACGACCGGACACATGAAGAAGAAAAAGGCTAATTCACTTAGGTTTCCCCCAAAAACGCGTTTTATCTGCGGTGGCGGTGACGACACATAAAACGCATTGCTCACAACAGCCTAGGACCGGGCCGGCGGTTAGGCTAACCATAGCAGGCCGGTGTCTGGTTAGAGTGGTCCCACTATCGAAAACCGGTAAAGATCACTATGCGACCGGCTCCAACCATGGTTGTGCCGGACACGCCTACCTGGTGCCTCGACATTTGCCATCCTTAACATCCGATAGGATATATACTATACACATTGTCCGTTTTCGTACGCGGGAGGGGGAGCAATTTAGCATGAGCATCCTGGAACAGCTGCGGGATAGCTAAGAAGCTTCGTGTCTAGGGCCCAGTCTAATCTAGTTGTGGCTGTGTTTCGTTTGGAGACTAGCCGTGTTTGTTATTCTTTTAAAGCCAATGTTACAGAATCCAGTTGTGGTAGTTTGTCCGAAGGCTGCATACTGCGGTTTGTACTATTGTACAACTAGTTTATAGAACACTATCTCTGCGCTTTCGTCGGCGTTAGTTGACCGTTGTTACGATACGGTGAGGTGATTCTTGCGAGGTGATTATCACCATTCGGTGCGCACCGAAGGTCAGCGGGTCTACAGTATTGAAGATTACGGGGTGCGCTATGTTGGTGAAAGACTCTTGTCGAAATTCACACTAAATTCATAAAACCCTCGCACTTAGGCGCTGTGGCGGCTCGGTGATCTTTGACCCAAACGTCAATGGAGACGTGGGGATATTTCGTGACGCAAAATTCGGGTCTTTATTGACGTTAAATATTTCCGCCGCGGCCACCCCGCTAATGCCGGCCATATGATGTCTGCAAAAATTGGGCAGCTCGTCCATGTAGAGTTTTGCATATGTCTCTTCTTGACAAGCTGCACACTGTGCTGAGTTTGGCTGAGTTTCGATCTACGAGTACCCATTGCGTATCTTTCATCGGCGGTGCATGCGAGAGAAATCCGTGTCCCGTACCATGCCTGCGCTAGCGTTATTGAGTTCGGTAGAAAAGCGTTCGGATGGGTTAATCTCTTTTCACTACTAAAAAATCATTTTGGAAGTATAATTAACCTTTCTCAGAGTTTTTTGCACGCTGCGTCTCCGGTCTCTTCCACATTTGGGCCATCCATTAGATCTAGCGTGCAGTGGAACGGCAGGCTGTAACATTAACAACGGTTTGGCATTTTGTGTAAAACTGCAGCAGCAGCAGGGAGAGACATGCAGAGAACGTCGCCCAAAATGTCAGAATGTTGTGCGCAGGGAATGATATTCACCTGGGTTTTGTAAGAGTGGCCCCAATTGCTTGAACGTCATGCAGTACTGCACACAGCAGTACAACAACACGGATAGTGAGGTTTAGCACTTGATTAGTGCATGTTGGGATTGAAGCATTTTTGAGTACCCTCTTTTCTCGAGAGAATTCAGCCTGAGTTGCATTTCTGCTGAAGTACATGTAAAGTAATGGCGCAATGATAAATACGCCGATAGCCGCTTACGCTTACAGTAATCTTCTGTAAAAACTATGTATAATAGATCCACGATCGACGTTGAACAGAGTTTTCTATTTGACTTTATTAGGTACTGGCTTGTTCCAGATAAGCTAGTCACTAGACACCTGGCACTTGGCATGCCTGATATCAGCTAAAATGACACCATTAGCAAGGTCTTTAGGAAACTGCAGCAACTAAACATATAATTGTCGTTTCCTCTGTTATTAAATTCTCAGGCAAAAATACATATATATATTTTTGTATTTCTACATGTATTATATTTATGTAAATAGAAAAAAATAAACACACATATATATATATATATATATATATATATATATATATATATATATATATAAGAAACCTTTATTCACCAATAAAGAGAGGTAAGGTGAACATGCGCAGAACGTACACTTAAACTTAGCATATGAATGTTAAGCTTAGAATATTCATTTCTTAGGGTCCATGTAAGAACAGCGGTGAAGAGGGTGCATTTTGATAAATTTGTTGTTGCCAAGTTATTTCGTGTGGTGTGTGCGCGCAGCGACATCGGAGTCTATGGAAGCCGCTTGTTGGGCCGTTTGTTTTGATGTTATGAAAGTCAAGGGCAATATTGTAGAGTTTTCGGGCTGACCCTCAGCCAAGATTTAACGTCCACGTGACGGCTTTTCGCATTGCTTCATAGACGGACCCCCTTAAATACAAATGTGCATGTGGGTGGGGCTTCCAACCCGCGCACCTATGTGTCTCCTCCGGTTGCGAGATGGCGCAGACGAATGCACCCACCACGCCACCGGGCTCAACATGGGCGCTATTGTACCGCTGTACTTCACACACGACGTTTTGTGTTTTGACCCTATAGAAAATCAGTAAATTAAGAAATTTAAATCCGTCGTTAAGATAGTCTCTGTTACAACTAAACGTCTGAAAACGGCTGTCGTATAATACAAGTTGCCAACCAAGACATAATTAGTCATAGTATGTCATGGCAGCCTGTATTAGCCATTAGAGCTAAAGTTCAATATGACTTTAACCAACCAGAGAACCTTAGACCAAGCCACGTGCAGTGGTGGTCGTGAGAAAACATTAGGGCTAGTCACATGTTTGTAGTCTTGATTGACCTGACTTGCTAGTTCTAGGACAACCTTTTGAGTAGCGCGTTGCGCGCATACAGAAATGTCACGTTATCGACGACCTGCTGCATCTAATAAAAAACGCGTGACTCGACGAAACAGTAAACCTTAGAGTCGACAGCGCATTTGAAATACTTTACCTCAGATGGTCGCAGTAGTAGTAGTAGTAGTAGTAGCAGCGCAATGGTCCCTAAAGCCTGTGGCACGAAAACCATCTAACACGTAAATACTATACAGCAACAGCAAAGCACAAGCTTCTCATCTAGGCAGTATCAGTTGGCTTGAGCAACGATTCTGAACAAAGACATTGTCAGTCCACCCGTAAAAGATCTGCTGTGCAGCTAGACAGGTTAGACGGAGGATAGTCTAGAATTAAACACAACCTCCTTCAAAAATGTTTTTCATTCTAGACTATCCTCGGTCCCCTACGGGCTTGGAACTTAACCTGAGGTGCATCTTCAATGCACCAAGGGCCGGACATATTGAGACATATCTAGAGTTTCCCCAACAGTCCTTGTGACAGCATGGCCGCTGACTCTCAGCGGTATGGTTTATTATCTATTGTCAATGAGCATCGCTCAAAGAATTGACAACAAAAGAATTTGATCAACCACTGGGATCGAATCGGCGACATCCCGGTAGATAACAACCATGACTAGGGCACTAGTCCCCTAAACCACACCTCCACTAGATAGGCAGGTAGGAATGATCCTATTTAGCCGTCTTATTACTATTCGAGTAATCAATTTTGTCTGTAACAGTACGAGATGGTTTATTTGATCGAAAATGCATTTCTGCTAATATGCATTGTAAAGGGGCTTTTGTAGGTTTAGGGACATGGCCTTATTTTTGTGTCTGTGTGCATGTGCGTGCGGGAAGCACAATGTGTCGTTTCTAAAAACCGCGTTCATGCGGACTCTATGTGACACACTAACCGATATTATGCAGAAACGACGAGTATCTAGATGAATATATGTGCATATATGTATATATGTGCATATATATATATATATATATATATATATATATATATATTCGTGGTTATGCGTATATGTGGAGCCATCAAGAATCGAAGACTAGAGGTGTATTTTTTGAGAAAAATTATTGTTTATTAAAGTTTTATATATATATATATATGGCTATTAGCACTGTTGTGCATGATGACTTCCTGTGCGCACCTCTTCCCGATACCCTGGCCGGCTTCGACCACGACGACGACGACGACGATTACAAGTCTTACAAACAACGTACCTATATCCAACAGATAGATACACAAACACACACACACCCATACATAAAGATACGCAAACACGTATCTACTACTCGTATGGTAGCGGTGTATGTGGCGGGAGGGCGATAGGGCGGCGGGTTGGGGGTGCCAGTATCAGTAGTCGTCGTGGTAAAAATATATATTATATATATATAAGTATATATATATATATATATATATATATATATATATATGTATTATATATGTTATATATATATATATATATATATATATATTGGTCGTGGTTCCGTGGTTCGTTCGGACGGTCCACCAAGCGACGGTGGTCCCTTGGTCCCTTCGCCTGTCTGTCTGTTTGTCCGTCCGCCGTACGTCGTTCGACGCTTTATCGTCGCTTACTCGCCTCACTTTTGGCCCAATTACGCGAGACGCGCCAAATCTGCCAAGAAGGCCGGGGAGAGAGAAAGAGAGAGATAGGGGGGGGAGGGGGGAAGAGAGGGCAAGAGGTAAAAAAGAGGACGAGAGAGAGCCCGTGATAACCAAAAAAGAGGGATTTCGAGAGGCATAAAGAGAGACGAAAGGGAAAGAGAAGAGAGAGGGGGAGGGAGGGAGGGAGGGAGGGAGGGAGGAGAAGAACAGTGCGAGAGAAAAAAACGCAGGAAAAGTAACGAGAGCGGATGAAGAGCATATGATGAGAGCGAAAGACAGAGAGAGGAAGGTGGATAATATGTCAAGCTAGAGAGAGAGAGAGAGAGAGAGCGAGAAGGGGAGAGAGTAGAGGGATGATATATGCGGTCGGTGTTGCCGCTGCTGGTGCTGCTGTTTTTGTTGGTGATGTTGCTCGATGCGTTGCTGCGAACGGTGGTGGCCAAGCTGGTGGTGCTGGTGATGGTAGTGATACTGATGATGATGATGATGATGCTGCCGATGCGGATGATGATGATGCTGCTGCCAATGCTGGTGCTGATGAAGATGATTATCACCATCATCATCACCACCATCACCACCGACTTCTTCATCGAGGAATGGTGGCACTTGTTGTTGTTGGCACCGCTGTTGGCACTGTTGTTGTTGTTTTTGTTGCTACTGCTGCTGCTGCTGGTGCGGCAGTTGTTCGTCGTATCGATGTAGTAACCGCAAAATGGTGCGCTAAAGATGCCGGCGGTAGCTCTGCAGCTGTACAGAGTCACAGCCGCTGACAGTAGCAGCAGCAACAGCAACAGCAATAATAATAACAGTAACAACAGCAGCAACAACAGCAACAGCAAAAGCAGCAAACATATAGAGATAAATAAATTGCAGAGATATAGTGCCAGCCGGCTGATAACAGCAGACAGATAGATACACAGAGAGGCAGCGGCCGCAGCAGCAGCAGAAAAAGAAGAAGAACAAGAAGCGAGACTTGAGAGAAAGAGAGTGGAGGAAAACTGGGTTCTGCTATGGGCCCGTTACCATTGCACGGAACAACAACGACGACGACAACAACAACAACAACCATAACAGCAGCGGCAGCAACAACAACAATAACAACAACCATAACAGCAGCAGCAACAACAACAACCACCACGACAACGACAATGACCACAACCAGCGGGAACAACAACAACAACAACAACAAGGCGGGCTTTCCCGCGCCGTTTCTATGCGCTTCTAAGTAATTCTCCGGTTTTCCGGTCTTTTTCGGTGCGCATGGTGCCGGTAGGTGCTGCTGCGGCTGATGATGTACGTGGTGTACCTGAACATCTGCTGCTGCAGCAGTCAGATAGATAGATAGATAGATGCTGATGGCTGGCTTTCACAATGATGACCTTTTTTCGTCTTTTCGTCAACTTTGACACCAAGTGCAATCGTGGTTGTCATTGTTTTTTTGTTGTTGCTGCTGCTGCTACTGCTGCTGTTGTTATTGTTGCTGCTGCTGCTGTTGTTGTTGTTGTTGTTGTTGCTATGATGCTTGCGCTGTTCGTAATATAGATATATATATATATATATATATATATATATAGAGAGAGAGAGAGAGAGAGAGAGATTTTGCTTGTTGGGCTAATCTATAAGATACCGCTCTTTGGTATTTTAGACAGTAATTCATTTCTATGTGCACAATCTCAGCCAATGATTATGCTGCTACAGTATTCCAATATACTTCTGCTTCCGGCCTTCAGAACTAGAAAACATATATATATATATATACACCGCCCTCAACGTCATAACTCCCTCACCTGCAACCTAAGGTTTAAAAAAGTAGTGACTGAAGAAAGTTGTCCCCAAAGTAAATTTGTTTTGCAGTTTTAGAAAATAGTCAGCTCTATGGAGTACCACACTTCGTCAACAAGACGTCCGTAAATGCATTTCCTTTCTCTCTCTCTCTACATATATATATATATATATATATATACGCACACACATAATTATTTATAAGCAATAAATATCAAGGTAAGCAAATTCCTCTTAGAATATCAAGGTTTGGAAATTTTGTATTTAGGCCAGAAAGGCCAATGTTAATTGTTGTAGCATATATGCGTATATAATTGTTCCTATCAGGTAGTCTCTGTTGTATCTGATGCTGTCTGTCGTTTTATGCTTCGCAGAGAGGTTCCGTGCTATATAATTAGCTATATCGGACCTATCCGGTTATTCAAAGCATTTGCAGCAGCATCGGCGCTATCGATGAAGGCTAAGACTGTGTTGGCCATCTCTCACGATAGAGATCCCGTCCAGAAGACACCGTCCAACACGGCTCTAGTTAAGCTGGTCGTCTGGTTCCCAACGGTCGAGAAAGTAACTGGACGCGACTGCTTTTCTCGGTTGAGGGAAACATCAACATATATATATATATATATATATGTTAGCACTTTGGAGTGGTTAATTGCCTCTGCGCGAACGTATGGTTACGGGTATATATATATATATATATATATATATATATATTGTGCATAATTTGAGCTCATTGAAGGCAAGGTATTTTGCGAACTTCGTGCAAGTGTTTTCCGTGTAAAATAGAGGTTTGTGCTGACTTTCCGGCAGTGATTCTTCGTGACTCGTCAAGGTACTTTTGACACACGAAAGGAGGGTATATAAATCTCGATGCCGCTTTTTCCAGGGGATTGCTGCAGTTGTATCGTGTTTGTTAACTTGTTTTTGTTTAGAATACGATTCATAGCTCCTCATTCATTCTCTCAACAGAGAATTTTTCTCAGTTCTTAGGCAAGATAATGAACCATTCAGTATTCCCTTACACGAGCAAGTGCTATTTGGGGTGTGGGCTCCTCCGGGGGACTTCTCTTTCTTCGGCGAGCATTCGAAACGGGACAGTCAAGTGAGATTCGCGGAACTTTCTGGTACGTGTCTACAAAACGCTTATGAAGCCAATTCTAACCTACGGAATTACTCTATAGGGCGCCACGTATTCAACGACCCCCAGACAAGCTTAGGGTCGTTCAGAATGACGCGATTAGAGCCATTATTGGCCTCGTTTTTTTCAAACTTGATCAGCTGAGACGTGCGATGCTAACCTATAAGATGCACACAACAGTGAAATTCCTTCAGACTGCGACCTTTCGATGTCGCCCTAACCACAGTACAGCCGCAGCGCGAGGGTGGCAGAGTTCAGACTCACTTTTGTTCGGCACTCCCTAGCTGCTATATGCTGTCCATCATTTGGAACGAGTTACCACTGGTGCTTCGAAATGCAGGCCGGAACGCTTTCTTAAACGACTTTTGCTCTTGCAGCTGAAGAACGCTGAGGAAACAACACGTCACTCGTAGTGAAACATTTTAAACGTGTAGAGGTCCTAAAATTACTGTATTGAGTTAGTTAAAGAGGTATAAACCTTTATTTTGGTAATTATACTCGATTTTTTTTTGTTTTATTATCAAATAAAGGTTGATTGACTTACCACATATATGAAGCGGGTGGTCTGTCATTCTCGGACAGCAGCTACTCCAACATTTTTGCAGGACCGGCACGAAAAAGTTGCCGAAGTCTTCGCCGAGAGGGCACCTTGATCATTTATATACATCAATAGAAAATGTCTTAACTCTCGTTTTTTTTTGGGAGAGCGTCATGCAACGTCTAGTCGTCACGTATTCAAAATATGTCTCGTGTCTGGCCACTACCACCACCTTGTGGGCGGCTACACTCCAGGTTATGGGGGAGCCATTGAACCAGTGTCGATGCTGGCCCTGCTCGCTGGCTTGTGCTAAGTAGACCACGCAATAGACGTCAAACGTCTCGGCGACCTCTGCACTACCTCTCAGTGTGGGGCGAACGCTGCCGTTGCATGAGGCGCCATTAATTTGTATTACAATTAATCTCGTGAAAAATGCAACTACGTTTTGAAATAGATGAAACATGGCAGACGTTTTCGTCCAGATCCATCACGATCTGGACGAAAATGTTGCCCAATCGCTCCACTGCTGGTGTGACGTCTAGGTGAAGACCATACGGTTCAGCGCAGCGGAACGTATTGATCATGAGACAGACCGATGAAGCGGTAAGTGCCCTGTAGGTGAAAGGCGGGCACAGACGCTAACGTTACGCGTCCATTCGGACATTCGATAAAAGGTCGTGGAAATTGATCTTTGCGTGGGTGTTTGCACTTAAAGGTTATTCTTTCTAAAAGCTTCTCAGCTACCAGCTAAAGATGAGAAAACCGGCAATTGGTTTATCTGGTCGGCATGTATCAATTTTATGTTGCGCAAAGAGCTATGCAATACTTAATGTATATAGGGACTATGGTAAGAGTTGAGCTATCGGCAAGTTATCACCTGAAGACCAGCAACTAACCATAGGAATCTCGAACAAACGATGGACTCGTAACTATGAGATTCTCCGAGACCGATTCGTCGTTACAGTGTAACACCACATCTAGCGTTTGAGACTTTGTGCCGTAAGTAAGTTCCCGCACGGTGCAAGACCACAGTTTGTGCAGAAGTGCAAACGAAAGTTCGTTATAGATTTTTTTCCAAACATGGATCGCTTAGGTTCGAATTGTCCCATTTTTTAGTAGGTTTATGTAGAGTTTCCTCAAGGACGAAAACATTGTCGTTTTCTGCCAGTTTCCGTATAGTCATCGTACATAAAACCCGAAACACTATGTGATTGCTTTGATTTGAATACGAAAAGTCGATCACTACATAATCAATATTAGTGACAAATGAAAAAAAAATATATATATATATATATATATATATATATTTATTCATACGTATATATATATATATATATATATATATATATATTAAGCAGGAAATTTTCAACTGGAATCGGATGGGTAATGGGGGTTTATATATATATATATAAATATGCGGTAATGCAAACGGATGCGATGTCAACCGCTGTGCTAACAGCAGCAAGATAATTGAGTCACAGCGTCCAGTTTGAGACGAAACCGCAACCGATATATGATAGTACTCGAAGTAAGTATTGATGTTGTTGTAATGATATAACTCTCGTTGACGCTTGTCCATTATTGAGCCAACAGCCCGTCATCTGAGCCGATGGCGGTCAGTGGCGTATGTACAATATGTTGTTGTTGTTGCTGCTGCTGCTGTTGCTGCTGCTGCTGTTGTTGTTGTTGTTGTTGGTGGTGGTGGTGGTGTTGCTGTTATTGTTGTTGTAACAGCAGAAGATATCGCAGTGGCAGTGATGCATTAAAAAAGTTGTAGGAATACCAGTTTTAGTTAGAGTCGGAGTAGCAATATTGATTTTTATCGCCGTTAATATATTGTTGTTGTTGTTGGCGGTCATCTGGATTACACGGGGTCGCCGATAACCGTCTACTTCCGTTTGCGCTAGTTGCGCGCGCACACAACAACAATAACAACAACAAGAGCAAAAAGACAAAAACAGTAACAACAACAACAAAAACAACAACAGCAACAACAAAAAAACAACAGTAACAACAACAGCAGCAACCACAACAACAGCAACAACAACAACAAGAGCCACAACAACAGTAGCAATAAACACAGCAACAACAACAGTAACAACAAAAACAATAACAGCAACAACCGCCATAACTATGGCCGCAATAACGACGATGCTGATGCCGATGATGATGATGATGATGACGATGATGTTGACAATCATTTCGGCGCTAGCAGCGGAAGCGAGCGTTATGCTGGTAACCGCACCGGTGGATCACCGTAATCTTTATCATTTGCGATGATCGGTTTTCGTGGTGGAGCAACCGACCCCGCTTGATGACCGTAACTCGATGACGCGTCCCCCCATCCATGTTCCTTCTCACTTTTTTCCGCGCTCCTTTTAGCAGTCGCAACGCATCGCATCCCGGTCGTTCCGGTGACCCGACGGACGTCCATACGTTACGTGCATGCATGGGTTGTGGAAGGTCCGGCGGCGTTTCGTCGTTCTCATCGTCGTCGACATCGACCAATGTCGATCTTGACGATTTGACAACGCTATTGCTGCTGCTGCTGCTGCTGCTACTGCCACCGCCGCCGCAACTATGCGGGCCCGATCTTGAGGAGCTTTTACTGCAGCTGCAGTGGTTTTGTTGTTGTTGTTGTTGTTGTTGTTGTTGCTGTTATTGTCGTTGTTGTTGTTGTTGCTGTTATTGTCGTTGTTGTTGTTCCTAGTGTTGTTGTTGTTATTGTTGTTGTTGTTGTTATTGTTGTTGTTGTTGTTATTGTTGTTGTTGTTGTCGTTGGTGTTGCTGTTGTTATTGTTGTTGTCGTCGTTGTGGTTGTTGCTGTTGTTGTTGTTGTGGTTGTTGCTGTCGCTGCTGCTGTTGACATTCCGCTCGTCACCGTTGCTCCTAATACTGTTGTTATTGCTGTGTTTGTTGCTGTTGTTTTTGCTGTTATTAGTATGCTTGTTGCTGCTGTTCCGGTTGTGGTTGTTTCACCTGCTGTTGCCATCAGCTGTTACCATTTGCTCTATGTCGTTATTTTTCGTTGTTGTTTTTGTTATCGTTGTTGTTATTGTTGACGTTATTGTCGTTCTGTTCGTTGTTATCGGCGTTGGCGATGCTTGAGGTTGTGGTGTGGGGTCGATGTGTGAGGAAGAAGAGCAGGAAGTGGTGGCACATCGTCACATTAGTATTGCTCGCAATATATGGCTTCGATTTCTTCATGTTTATCGTCATCATCATCATCGTCTACCTCATTTTTTCTTGCTGCTGTTGCTGCTGCTGCCGCCGCCGCCGCTGCCACTGCTTGTTGTGTAGGAACTTGCCGACCAAGTACGGAGCCACCACGATTAGATCGAGCATATGGTTAGTCCTGGCTTGGCAACGAACGTTTGCCGTCAACCAGTCGGCTCGGTTCGTCGTTACTGAGCGATGTTGTCGTGGTTGTCGTCTGGGTCGTAGGTTTCAGTCGTCCGACACATTCAGTTGATTCTCCGGTTCGTTCGTTGTAGAGCAGCATCAGCAGCAACAGCAACAACAACAGCAACAGCAACAACAACAGCAACAACAACAAAGCAATAACAACAACAACAGCAACAACAACAACAAAGCAATAACAACAACAACAACAACAAAGCAATAACGGTAGCAGTAGCAACAACAGTAGCAACAGCAACAACAACATCAACAACAGCAGTGACAGCAGCAACAACAACAACAACAACAACAACAGCAGTGACAGCAGCAACACCAGTAACAACAACAACAACAAAGCAATAACAGCAGCAACAACAGTAGCAGCAGCAGCAACGACAACAACAACAACAACAACAACGGCACCAGCATCAGCTGGAGTGTGGCACGGGGCGCTAGCGCGCGTGCCGTTATCATGGATAGGAATCCGGCCGGACCACTCGGCCAGCCGCTGACCTCGCTGCTGTTCCGAGAGCTGTTCGGTCCGAGAGCGACGGGACATCGGTCATGGATCGGTCATGGACATCGACGGGATGAAAGACCAGACCAGACCAGACATCGAGTGGACAACGGACAGCACAGCCCACTCAGTCGTCACACTAAGTGACTGGCTGAGTGAGTGTGTGGGTGAGTAAGTGCCTGTGCTCCGGGATTGGTAGCGGGAAGCGGCGCTCTTCGCCGGAGGTCCGTGTCTGCCACCGGTCCGTGTCGAACATTCTGGCTAGCGGAGGAAGAGAAACATAACAAGTACAAGAAGAAGAGGAAGAAGAATAAGAACAAGGCGAAGAAACAAGGAAGGCCAACAAAAACGACAACAACAGCATCGATATTGACAACGAAAGTAAAAGACAACTACAGCGTCTACGACGACAACAACAACAACAACATTGACAGCGACAACAACAACAACAGCAGTAGCAGCAGCAACTAAAACAACAAGATCAACGACAACATCAACAGCAGCAACAACAACAAGAACGCTGTGCCTTCGTGCAATGCTCTGGTTCTTCTTCCTCTTCTTTATTTTCTTTTCCTCTTCTTTTCCTCGTACGAAAGAAATGGTCGAGGGATGCAACCGAAAAAAAACTGCCTATGGAAACGCGGCGCTCCGTCTACGATGCTGGCTGCGTCGATCAGATGGTCAGACGCTGTTGGCCGCTGCTCGCTCCGCTCCGCTATCAGAACGCCAGAAACGCCACAAAAACCACGGTGGCGACACCCACAACGACGACAACAACAACAGTACAACAACAACAGCAACGACCAAGACGTTACTTGATGGCTGCTTCTGTCACGGGCCGTGGCTTGACGTTTAGAGAAAAAAACTGTGTCCGACATATCGGTGTTAACCAGCATTATCAACGAGCTGCTTTGGCAGTACTATTATCATGATCATGATCATCATCATCATCAGCAGCAGCAGCAGCAACCACATCATTGGTAGTCATTAGTGGTGGTTAGCGGCGTCATCATGGTTGTCGTCGACATTATTATTATTAGTAGTAGTGAATGAATGAATGAATGAAACACATAGCTTTATTCATGAGTACTTGCAAATACACTCGAAAGTATACAGCCTCTGTACTGAGTAGTAGTATTATCTGTAGTGGTAGTAGTAGTAGTATTATGACTGGTAATAGGAATAAAGCTGTTTTTTATCATCTTAACGTTACAATTGTCAGATATGAACGAGTAGTCCTTGTATCGTCCTAACTCCTAATTCTCATTCGATGAACCAACAATACAACCGACTTTTCCTAGGCACATTGCAAGCGCCAACAGTTGCCGTAAAAAGCCGCCTTTGCGTCGATTACCTGTGAGATCTGTAATTATTATTATTATTATTTTTATTATTATTATTATTGGGGACCTAAACGTGTACCCGCCTAGGCTCACCTCCACTCCTCAATCCACAGAGCCGATGATAGCGGCAGCGTTTCCTCTACACACCGCGAGCGAGAGTTGCTGACGCAGAGACTCGCCCTCGCGCTGGTCACCCGTGTTAGCACTAATTTTGATACCTAGGTCTTTGAGGAGGATACGTGTGTTTTTGCTGATTGGGCCCATCGTCTCCATGGCGACGGGTACGAAGTGGTATCTTCCCTCCAGGTCAGAGTATTTGCGTTTTTTTTGTGATCTCAGCATGTTCAGCAACCCACCCTGACCGGGTGGCGCTGTGCATCAAGTATGACGGAGCCACTGTACATGATACCGTGGCATCCCATACCAGGCATTTGCCCTTAGACCATGGCGGAATGGTGACGCCGTCGGGTCTTTTGTCGTCGTCGAAACCCAACCTTAACTTTAAGAAGATCTTTTTGACAGTAGAACCCGCCATGTGTTTTTGGCTTTACATGTTTGAGTTGTGTGGTCATAGACTTCCTGCTGAAGACGACACAACGTCGCTTTTTCTGTCTGTTACTAAAGTTGAATCTACAAACACTGCAATCAGTTTTTGTTGCGGGTGTACGATCTGCATCTGACAGCCGCTGACGTCCCCGCCTGCCTTAACAAGGAACGCAGTGGGACAATCCGACATACGGGGGCAGAAAAGGAAAACGGCTTTCGATAATCATGTCACGAATTAAACCACCCTCGATTTTCCACAAATGTGATCCCTATGAAATGCGCATTGTCTTTGCTTAATTAGCTTAGCGCTAATATTCCAACGATTTGAACGTGAACGATAAGATATGAGACACGTAGAATCTCGATTCTTGCAAACTGTTTTCAGTATGACTATTCGTTTTTCTCCAGCCACGTAGGACATTTTTCAGACAGAGCCAAATTTGCTTCCGATCAATGACGTGTTCAGTTTCTCCATTAAACAACTCGTTCTCTTGCAATCGCACATTTCGAGAAGTAATATCCGACCTGCAAAATCAGTAAACAGAAATCAGTAATTCACGACTACTCCCAAACAGAACATTGCCTCTCTTCCATGACAAAAAAAGCTTATTTTTACGAAATCGACGACCTCTCAAGTCTAGGTTTGGACACTGCTTATATGTATTTGTGCATATGTGTTTTTGTGTATATGTATATATATATATATATATATATATATATATATAGAGAGAGAGAGAGAGATAACATGAAGTCATTTTTTGTTACATGAAAGGCAATGGCCAAAACGCCCAGCATTGAGAGGGACGTGCAGGCCATTGGTTTCATTCAGATACGTGGATGCGATTAGACTGTGCATTCGCCCATTCAGCCCTACGCCAAGCGAACAGTCCGTTTATGAAATCGGACGCGGCCAGTTCATTCGGTGTGATGTACTGTTGATTCCGTGGGTTATATAACCGATGCATTCGGCAATTAGAAAGTTGTATCGCGGCTCGATTTCGCGTCGTTCAAACATTGGGTCTAGAATGTTAGTGGCATTTTTTTTGTAGCACACACATATCTACACACATGCTTTGTTTGTACCTATAATTTCTTTGTGGAGAAGGGTAAATGCATTTACGCACTAGCTTGTCGGGCATGGCATGCAGCCTACCCGCGCTGTATGAGACTCGGCCCCAATAGCTGGATCTTGCTCCGTTGCGTCTCATACCCACTAAACACATCTCCCTCCCTCTTAAGATTTGCACTCTGTCAGCCCGGATCTTTATTTTAAAGTGCTATGAACTGACAAAATCGATGGCGGATACCAATCGGGTTCCCCACCTCATCAGTCAGGCTTTGCCCATTAACCTGTGAATACGGTCTTCTCCAGCTGTCCAAAGGGTTGCCAAACCAGCCCTGTTCTAAGGCATTTTTCTTCCTTCCGAACAGAAAAATGGTAATGTAAGTTATCGCTTTTTACTAAAGCTAGCGTTAAATCGTTATTTTTTTGTATCCAGAAGTAAATCTCAGTTTCGGGAGGGAGGTTTTTGAGTGCGAGCACTCCATCGTATGCCAGGTTCCAGAACAGCGACCCAGTATGGACCCCTATGTAACACCCTGCATGCATAAGAAACTTCTGGCTCTTAGACCTCACTGCACGGGAATTCAGATAATCTGACAGCAGTCTGATTAGGTAAGGTGAGACTTTGTTATGTCTGTGCGCGTCTATAAGAGGTTTCTTGACGTTCAGCAGAATGGCTAAGAACTACGCAAAACACGATAATAATATTGCATTATCCGGTAGAATCATCGTGTTTTGCACAGCAGAGGAGCACTCAAGCATCGTTGAAGATGATACAGGTCCGTTGCTTTCAAAAAAGTTCACACCTGCACTCAGGGCTACTTCACGATACTTCTCACGCCTGCGTATCTTTGTCTAGAAGCCATGGACTGCGGAGCCGGTTATCAGGTGTCGACTTCTGTGCGTTGACCTCACGTGACTAGCTGTATTTCAGCCAGATTTCGCCAGCCCATTCAAAAATGCATCTCATGCGAGGCCGTTGACACTATGTTCGGATCAAAGAGACCGACTGCGATCTCCACCGACAGCCTGTGAGACACTGCCACGCTGTCAAACGACAGCAGTGCCTTATGAACTCATTCTTCTAAGTGCTTGGTAAACATCATTCCCTGTGTTGAGAATACTATTTCAAGGCACGAAAACTATTTTACGTAGTCGATTGGCTCTAATTTTAGACGTAGCCCAACGTGATCCGCACATATCTCCCTTCACAGCAGAACTTAATCGCTTTTGTTTTATTTAAACGTTTCCCCAGGTAGCTGCGGTCAGTGTCAAGCTGCAACGTTACCAGTAATTTCTGCAGATAAAAACGATTGCAGATGTAGGGTGCTAGGTCATCTGTGTTCATAATAATAATAATAATAATATAAATTATGCCCCTGACTGGCGCCTGTATTTTGCACGATGACGGAGCAGTCCCGTCTCAACAGTGACCTTTCCTTGCTTGACTTAAGGATACTTAACCCCGCCGAAGACAGTCCACAAATGCTGCGTAGAGATGCATCCCTTAACCTCGAACTGTTTGGTATATGTAGATAAAATTGCGAGCAAGGAGAGTCAACTGCTTAGAACTCGTACTCGCCAATACCAAGTATTCTTTCAGACATTGGACCTTCATATATATATATATACTTTAAGATAAAGACGTAATGTCCGAAAGAATAATTGGTATCCGAAAATATCATGTATAATATATATGTATATATACATATATACTTTAAAATGAAGATGCAATGTTTACAAGAATAATTGGTATCCGAAACTACCAAGTATAATATATATATATATATATATATATATATATATATATATATACACATATGGTATGAATGTATGATTTAAAGTTTTGGTTAATATGAGTCCATAGATGTCGTAAGGGTCGTGCATTGAGTTGATTTTCTATTGTCACTTTTAGGGAGTTGGCCTTTGGACCCGTCGAGCAGCTTCTTGATAAGCTCGACGCCGTCGAGGACACCAAAGGGAATCCGGGCGAGCGAGGCAAACTTTTCATCAGCAATATGCGTCTCATCTGGCAGAGTCACGCGAAGCCACGTGTGAACCTCACCGTTGGCTGGTCCTGTGTCACCGGTGTGTATTTGTGCATCATATAGATATGTAAACATGGCAGACAAATCTGTCCATTGATTCAGTTATTTAGCAATGAAGGAGTTTTAAGGTCTACCGTGTAGTTTTACAATGTTTGTGTATGTTGAATGTGCATGCCTGTGATTTGTTCCTTAATCCAAATTTAAGACAAACAAAAAAAAAATATATATATATATAAATAAACTATTGTGATTTAGCTGTTTATACACGCTTTGACGTTATTACTAAGGGGTATCGCGTTGTACAATATATAGAGGTTCTCAGTGCACCAGAAGGAACGTCTTGTATCCAATGTGTCGTTCAACCATCATGTGATATACAAAAATAAAGTATATATTTATATATATATATATATATATATATATATATATATATATATACAGGTTCAGTAGCATTAGACCAAGTAGCAAGTTCGTCAGGCTTCACATACAATAGCATTAGCAATAATAAACAAATAAAAAAAATAGCGTTGCTTCATTGTGGTTCTTTCTCTATCAATTTGGTATGTCGCAGAATAGCCAAAGTATGAATTATGTTGGTACGACTTTTATCAGTAACCATGATATAAATTCCATCATATAAATTGGCAGTTTTACAATTCACAGCACAGCATTGGGGTCCGATATCACATACTAGACGTTTGATGATCGTTCTCTACCAATTTCTGTGCACACAAGTATATAGTAGCGCGTGTTGTTACAATACGCATTTTTTACGTCAAACGGCTCAGCCTCATCTTATGTAGTGGTAGTACCCGCGCCCTGTTATTAGGCAGATAATTGCTCAATGCTTTTATAAGGCCAGTTTCTATCTCTCTAAGCAAACGACTAGGCTCTCAGTGTCGTGACTAGGGCTCCCTAAACAGCGCAAGATCTTTTTGAGCGAGGCCTGAGACACAACGTTACCTTGATGCAAGCAACGTAGCTAACTATTTAAAGCATGCTTAATTTATATTGCAGCGTACGATCCGAAAAGTGACTATTCTCCCTCACATTACAGGTATTTCCAGCCGTTCTGTCAATTCGGCTTTGAAGGGCCTCACAGAGGCTCTATATTTAATGACTAAACTCAACAACACAAGGTAAACAGGATCGAGGTAGGCCTAGGTTTATGTTCTGCTAAAATGCATGTCAAATTGTCCGTCAAGCATCAAGCTGGGAGACATAATGTTGGCGAATTCTTTTGAAAGGATGCTTTTCAGAAACAACTATCACGGTTGGTTTGATCTTCACTCTATTTTGCACTTGCTTTTAATGGCGCGCGCATCTGTTCAGGTTCGAATTCATCTTCACGAATCTAGTGTCAGGCACTCCCCGACTTATCGCCTCGGTTCTCAACGTCTACAAAACGTACAATGCAACTCGACTGTACCGAGAGTTAAAGCTGCGTTCGGCCATCATTCACAACCGCGCACTAAAGGTAATAATACTCATTCTAGAATAATTATAATACGAAACGAAGCTGTGGTGCCACGTGCACTAAAGCCGTCGCTGTGCCGATGACCGACAAAATGTATTCATCTATCTATCTATTCACTCTGTACGCAGGCATAGAACATCGTGTTGCTACATAAGCAGTGCGAAAAAAATACAACCGAGGAAAATACACAAAACTTTTAGCTTTTAACAACAGGGTGTGCAAACACATAATACATTTAAAAAACAATAAAGAGTTGACAACAGGCAACAACAACAACAAGAAAGATTGACAGTGCTGATATTCGTCGTTTCGTGCCATATCTACCGCATACATTCTTAAGTAACTCGTAGGCCAAAAGATAACGTTGAACACCATCGTACACTTTAGAGCTTAGGACAGCAGCAACGGATTTTCACCACGCACACACACATATCACGGTCGCGTCCCTCGCATGATCTGAGAGAGAGAGAGAGGTATCTAGAGGCTAATAAATATTTACATTGTTTTACCAGTGTTGGGCAATATACATATATATGATCTGTGTAAGCGTTTTGGCTGTATTCCGCTTATTATGATGACAGGCATTCATAAGAACAGTTTTATTCGATCATCAAAATCCGCTTTCAGCGACTTCAGTGTCTGATATCAAAGAAATATTGCGTTTTATTCCGCAATTCCTTTGAAGATAAAAGTTGTTAACAACCCTTATATATACATATACATACATATTTGTTTTTTTTTAACTTAGACTATAAGTGTACGTCCTCCATATACGAATAATGCTGTTGGTACACTTGTTGTAATGAAACTCTTAACACACGAAACTTATGAATTAAAAAAATAATCTACGGTATGCATTTCTTCTAACTTTCCTCTTCCCGGGAATCGCCCTTCTGCCATCCAACTCCATAATCATCCGGCTTAAGAAGACAAGTATTTTAAAAGAATAATTTTTTGTTTACACATTTTTTTGCGCAGGTCCTTCAATTGGAGCGAATCATCAGCAAAATCGACGGTGTTTGGAATCTCAGCTCGGACCAGGGTAATCTGGGTACATTCTACGTGACGAACGTACGCATCGTGTGGCATGCAAACTTAAACGAAAATTTTAACGTGTCTCTACCTTACATCCAGGTAAGTTGGTAACAGTAAGATAACAAGGCTTGACATGTCAGAGGACTTCCCAGAGTAGCTGTCGCTCAGTCTTGAAGAAGACACAGCGTCTTGTAACAGTGCCTTACGTCATGAGCCTCTCGTGAGTTGCACATACAGCATAAAGAGAACATATATATATATAAATTTATATTTTTAATAGAGGAGGAGGACCTAAATGTTTTAGGCACTAACACAGTAGGGTGAGTATGTACACTTAGCTTTACGTAGTGTTGGACTCACCCCTGACAGTTGGACATTATTCCGCCGAAATCATACCAATTAAACACACCCCTTAATCTTTACTCTCTGTAGCCTGGTTCTCCTTTTAATAGTACTCCGAGCCGACAGGAGAAGCGGTGAATGTGTTCGGATCAATTGGCGATTGATCGTACTGCCGCCATACTGCGTCCCTCTACCTGTGTGAAGTTTCTTCTAGAGGTACCGTCATATTCTGTCCTCTCTGCTGCGAATCTGCCTCTCCTGAGTCACCCCAGGTTGCCTTGCTAACGTGTACTTCTCGTGTCATATATATATATATATAAGTGCTCCTAACAGCCATCGAAAACCGTATCTGCCTAGAGCCACGGACTGCCTGTGACTAAAAATATGAATGATTCTCAGACAAATCAGCAACATCAACAGCAGCAATAACGACGACAACAACAACAACAGCAACAATAACAACAACAACAACGACAACAACAACGACGACAACGGAAAACACACACAATATAAAAGGCGACACGAAGAACGAATATTTTTAGCGGCCGTACTGTCTTCTCCAGCAACCGCAGCAGCAGCAGTAGCACGGGCGCGAGCTGGTATACGCCAAGACTGCAGTAGCGCCGAAGCTTCGCGTCAAGTAACCCATCCGTCGACCCCATTCAATGATACGTACCTCCCCCCATCTCGTATGATGATATGCGCGGAAAGGAAAAGGACGAATGTTCGACATACGATGGCAAACATGGTGGCGGTTACTTCGAATCCTTAACTACAGCGGCGACGGCGGCGACAACGACGACGAAGATGATGATGGTGATTAGGGGTGATGCGGGGTTGATAATGATGGCCTTCAGGGGTGATGCGGGGTTGATGATGATGGTTTTCAGGGGTGATGCGGGGTTGATGATGATGGTTTTCAGGGGTGATGCAGGGTTGATTATGATGGTTTTCAGGGGTGGTGCGGGGTTGATGATGATAGTTTTCAGGGGTGATACGGGGTTGATGATGATTTTTTTCGGGGGTGATGCGTTGTTGATAATGATGGTTTTCAGGGGTGATGCGGAGTTGTTGATGATGATGGTTTTCAGGGGTGATGCGGGGTTGTTGATGATGATGGTTTTCAGGGGTGATGCGGGGTTGTTGATGATGATGGCGTTCAGGGGTGATGCGGGGTTGATGATAATGGTTTTCAGGGGTGATACGGGGAGTTGATGATGACGGTGGTGACCACGACGACGACGACGACGCCGACGCCGACGCCGACGACGACTTTGAGGATGACATTGATTGCAATGTCGGCATCTTGCTCTCACCGGATGACGATATTGCGTCGCGTCATTTAGGCCACATTTAGCTAGCAAATGTCGCTGGCACAATTTGTTCGCCTCCCACCAGCCTACGACGAGCGACGAATTTTTGTGTGTCGAGTCGTCTGCCGGGCGGCGAACCGGCTCCGGACGGTGGATCGGCCACCAGATCCGGTCACCAACAGCTAGCGACCAAAGTAAATTGAAGCCTAAAAACCGCCAAAATACCACCCTTCATGATGACGATGAGGATGATAATGGAGCAGCTGCCTCTCTGATCCTGCCCCTCTCGCTGCCTGTGGCGTCTCAGCCACCAGCATCATGTCCGCCGCCGGAGCTGTCTCCGCTGCCGAAATATTGACTATTCCTTGACGACTGCTTAGCGGGGCTGATGTCAACAAACGAGAAATAGTAATAGTAATGATTAGTCGACCCACTCTGGCAGACACTCAGACAAACAGACTCAGACAACTGGGCCGATTTCGCGCGTCTTTAACTAAAATGTGAAAAAAGCGAGGCACATCTCGTTCTCTATCGCTTGCCCTCTTTTCCTGTTTCGCTGTGTCAAGTTACATCTTTCTCCGAATCGAAGCAACATTCTTCCATCGATTTGTCCGGCGACAAGACTACGGCCTATGACTACAGGCCTTGCGTCCGCGAGCGCCATCATCCTCGTATTATTATTATTATTATTATTATTAAATGTTAGTGTTCGATGTCGTTGTTTTGTTTGCTACGAGGCTGTGTTCAGGTAGCGACTCTACGTTCGCGCGAATCAAAATTTGGAACCGCGCTGGTTATCGAGACAACTGAATGGAGCGGAGGATATCTTCTAGGTAAGCACTATACTATGTATGGTATACAGTCAAGGGCGTGCACCCATTCACCTGCACGCGCCCACGAAACACCTTGTAACCTCGCTTTGTCAACGGCCGAAGTTGTTCAGTTTTATAGATTCTAACACAAAACCTAGCTATAAGTTAAGTTTATCTAAGTGAGCCGAGACAGCTAAGCAGTTGATTCCCTCTACGGGTTCAGCCCCGACGCGGAGAAGCATGAGGTGAGCACCCAGCGGGGTAAGGCTTTTTTCTCTTCATTGTTTGATTGTCAAATATTATATATATATATATATATATATATATATATAATATATATATATATATATATATATATATATATATATATATATATATATAGATGGGATAGATACAACATCTATCCCATGATGTTGGGGCTTCTTGCTCCTGTCACCAATGCTTTGATTTCATTTTCGAACAACTATCGATTTCACCTACAGAATAACACCTGCCCTTCTTTGTGCACCTCAACAAAAGGAGATCATGTTCTGCCTAAAATATCTAGTATCTAAATAGATGCTAACTTGGTAGCACCGGACCATATGAACAAGGAAAATAGCCAAGCAATCCCCATTAAACTGAACTATTCCTTGGGTCTATAGTTACCGCTCTGCATATACGCAGTGTCTTGGTTGAATTAAATATTGCAAAACATAATTGATAAAATAATCGAAATGCTTGCTTGATACGATATTTGGCTTTTAATTTCTAAGCGTTTGCATTTTTAGTTTGCTTGTATCCGAGCAGTCGCTTGCAGTGTAGCGTCGCATGCATTGTATTGCTAGAACTCCGCACTAAACACTGCCTCATATATTACCAGCAACTTATTATTATTTAACTATTACCAGCAGTCGAGCGTTACCAAAATGAAGTTTTCTTATGCTGGGTGTACGAGAAGCGTTACCATCTTAATCTAGCATACCAGTATATTTTCCGTCTCACAGTTTTTAAGCTCCCTAACTTTCATTGCGTCTATACAAAAGTGGACTCTTACTGCCATCACACAGGGAGGAAGTACACGCTTTCACCTGCTGCAGCTTCCTTTAATCCCTAAGTTAATGGTACCCATGTTCACTGTCTAAAAGTCATTTTAACCTTTTTTTAGCGAACTAGTTTTCTTGGCCATTTCACGACTCATTCAAATGCATTCGTAGATAGTATTCCCTGAACGTACCTAAATTCAACGATTCAGGGTGATATCTTGGTTACAAAAGGTCTTTTAGTTTTAAGCTTATTGTCACGAATTAAAATCTAAGTTTGTAGCATTGAAAACTGTTTCTAGAAATTATATTTGCTACGTCAGGCCTACCCAAGCGCCTTGTTGCGTAGCGTCAATCGAGCGTCACACGCTTTCGCTACAGTTATTAAATGATCTCTAATTAATACTGAATTTAGATCTTTTGACGGTTATACTCCTCGGTTGTTGCACTGCGCGAGCCGATACGACTTTGAGTTAGTACATAATGAGAGAAAAGGGCCACCACTCGGCACTGCTCGTAATTAGACATTTTGATCATAGTATCACAGTCGCTTTCCGCTGTCAATTAGGGCAACCTTTAACCACGCTCTAAGCATAAATATTACCGTTTAATTCATTGCAACAGTTGTTTCTTCTGGTGTGCATATACTCGAATACATTTTCCCCGATCCTGCCTTGCTAGACCACCACCAGTCTCGATTGTGACTGCCCGACCATCGTGATACATTGTGACAATACAGAGTGCATGCAAGTGAGTTACCATGCAATTCCAAATCCATTTATGGTTATCATCGTTGGCTATGTGGCTGCTGCTCTTGTTGTTGTTGCTAGCAATGTTTTCATATCGTTGTGGTGTGTTGCGTAGCGCTGCTTCTAGCATTGAAGTGAATTTGGCCAGCATTTTTTATTTGAAGCATCTGGTCTGACCTTATTTTAAGACATGTGCGAGTTTTAGGGTTATATTTCTTTGATGTTGTATGACATTAGCACCGTGCTTGACAAAAATGTCAAAGTCATTATTGTTGTTGTTATTGTTGTTTTCCTCATTGTGGTCATAATCATATCAATCGTCATAATCGTCATCGCCGCGCTCTGCATCCTCATGCCTAAATTTGTATTTGTTGATTTCATTAAAATTGTAACTGTTGCCGTTGCGGTCACTGTTACTGTGTTTGCCTTTGTTGTCTCTGTTTGTTACCAGGCTTCAAAATTGACCCACCAGAAAAGTTGAAGGAGGTTTTAAAGGAGCTCCGTAGCGTGTGCAAGGTACATCGCGAGAAGCCCATTTGGGGTGTCGACGAGACCACGCTGCAAAGCACACAGAAGGCCACTCTCGAGATGCTCAATGAAGGTGCGTTATTACCCGACAATCCACAATGTCCGAGTTTTTACTGCATACTTTCCACCTGCATACTTTGGAACTTCCCTGCTAGAAACCACCTTGAATAAATTGACTGTTGGACATAATCTTTCGACAACGCCCAATACCCACTGTATGCTTTTAATTTAATTCGCATTAGTCGCAAGCGTGCAATATGCATTGGCAAACATGGCGCATTTAAGAGCCATTTCCGTCCGTATGTTTAGTATACTATACATTATAAGGAACTCAACCGGACGGCAGCTGGATGATAATGACCGTAATGTTACTAATATAAATATATATATATATACTTTTTGTACGGGTGCAGTGTGTGGACCGAGATAGAACAATACGGGCAAACATCCGTATATCCGAGCAGGCGATCATTAGCAAAATTGGGTCTGGTTTAACTCGGCGACAAATTAAATTTTTCTAATAAAATGAGAAGCGGAAATGTCTTCTTTGGGACTGAGAGTGAGATTGCCAAATAATTTTGTATCAAGCTTTTTATTCTGACATATGTTCACCAAATCTGTGATTGCAAGATTTCCGGTCTATCGGCAAACCGATCAAACCTGCGTGTTTAGAAGAAAACTTTACATCTGCTGAATTGCTCTGAAGGAAAATTTTGCATCTGCTGAACATTATTTCGGAATAGAAAAAAATGCTGTATTAAAGATAATTTTCTAAAAATGAATTCCTGCAAATATTACACTTTATTTGAGGAAATATTTTCTTGCCGAGTTAAGGAGGAAGATATATATATATATATATATATATTTTGTTTTTTTTGTTAATACGATAAGTTAAGCATTGTAAAGTTGTAAATATATATATATATATATATATATATATATATATATATATATATATATATATATATATATATTACCGTTGTCTTCCCGGCGTGTCGCATTTCAGGCAGTGAAATCGGTATGCCGACTCTAATTGAGGACGAGGAGGTGTCTCAGCAGGAAACTCCGCCAGACCTTTTGGCAGCGTACTGCGCGGACGGCAACGGACCGGAGGAAGACCGGCAGGTTGTCTACTCCGAGGAGCTGGGGCTTGCCATCGAAGCGCTCAAGGAGGGTTACAGCCTCAAGAGTCTCTGGGAGGTTATACCTAGCTAATTGCGCACTGGTTGAGCAGTCAGCCAGTGGAGTCCATCGTTGTTCAAATCAATCGAGCCCTTCTCAGTACTCCACCGCCGCCACCAATAAGGTGTGCGAATTTACGAAAAAGGATCATCCACTGGTCTCACGAGGTGATACGAGATTGACCAATGAACGGTTATTATTAGCAAAAAGCGAATATCGCAGTAGTCGTGTCTCATATATGATCTAAAAGAAATAAACGATCAATATAGATAATAAACGACTAAAATACTATAAACGGCAAAGTAGTGATTATTATGAGTCCTTTGAGACCTGCTGCCGATGAGTGTAACCACCGATCGATCGCATTAACTTGAAAAAAATACATTTAATTACATAGTGGCGATATAATCCAATGGGTTCAGCGGGTTGTCCATACTTTATCAGCTAAATACTACAATAATAATTGATAGTCGCTGATCGACCCAGCAACAAAGTAATGAGACAATACGTTCAGCTGTAGTTGGCAATATACACATTTTAGGCAGGCGACCCTATGCCTGCGACAGCAACAGAGGCGTGAATGATTTTTGATTCTCGTTGAGTCCGCAAAATATTTAAGATGACTGCCGTCTAGTCATTGCCCGTTCCGCGACGTTAGATGGAAATATTTTGCTATTCGCTTTGATACACTATGTGTATGTCTATATATGGAATTCGTATTGGCTACTCTAGTAAGCTAGCTTTCCAGAAGCTGCGTGCTCTCTCCGTAACGCGATACAGCCTTTTGCACACTGACTGAATGGTAACCGAAACGGCTTATCAGGAATGTCGATTTCAAGGACAAAGCATAAAAAACGCCGCGTTTGGGAAACGCTGCATCGCAATACAACCATATAGAGATACTAGATAAAACCCAAAATGGAAGGTTATCTTGCCTTAGACAAAGAACCAAGACTGTAGCAAAAGAGAGAGATACTTACATTCCCGCCGCCAACGTAGGTTACGCGTTGGCCTATGGCAGGAGCGCCCGCCAGCCCGAATAAACTGGCCAGCAGCTACCCCACCGTCCCCCCTATCGAGGTTCGGAATGGAGGTACCACACTCCCCCCCGAAGAGAGGATCGACCACTCCGGAGGGAGGATCGACCACTCCGGAGCAGGGGTTCCCCACCGCTGCGAAAGGCAGCAGCGGCGGAGCCAGACGGTCCTCTCGCCGGGAGGTCTGCGTTCATGTGGCTAACTCGCTCTCGCTGTGCCTATTAAGCCAAGGCAGCAGGCGTCCCAGTCGGTACCACCGGGTTGCTAAAGCCCAGGGCGTTGACCGATCGGCCCGGGTTTCGTGTGCAGCACACTTCCCCCGTACATTTAAAGTAGCCTTAACAGCCCTCGAATGGGCCACGACAAAATGACAATATGAATTTGCTGCCACTCAATCGATACCGTATGCCTTGCCTCCCGCGCCAACAAAAGTGACCTCGGGAAAGTCACTATTGGGAGTTTATACAGTCTGACCAACTTTCTATTGACGTGTGAAGGTCCCCGCAGCACGCGTAACTCGCGCGTCAGCGGACCAACACCGGAAAGAGAGTCATAGTTACTCCTAGAAGTGCTAGATAAAAATCTGAAAGTAGAAACCGATATCCTGCCAAACGCACTCTTGAGGCTACGCCGCTGTAAGTTTGAAGTTTCATTCAGGTAAGAATTTCTTCCTATCGACTAATTTGTTCATATTTTAAACATACATAAAATGGCGCATCCAATAACGTATATTGCGAAAACCAATAAGCATTTAACATTGACCATTCTATAACATATCGTGCGTCTTGAATAATTCGAGCATGTACGATGCGCAGATAAGGCGTCGGTCTCTTATTTTATGGGATAGCAGTTTCGAATCCCGAGGGTAGTTTTTACAGCCCATTTCGAAGTGAACAACAACGTGTAGGTAAAAATAAAAGTGTATGGGTATGAACGTAGGCGACGATTATCATTAAACAACACATATAAGTAAGACAATATAGTATTTCAATTGTTCCCAAGACTCGCATACATTTGCACACATGTGTACAGCTTTTTACCCCGACAGAAGTGTAATGACCATGAAATGAGTGCAACATGATCTCGGACCTTCAGAAACAAAAACATATATTTTATAGCAGAGCACAGAAAATACAAGAATCTCACGCCGAAACAATTGTTCACTCCAAGGTGCTAACATAAAAAAAAAACTTTATAAATAGATCATATATGAATAAAACACTTTATAACTACCATTTGTACGCTGAAGAATCGAGGTGCTACGTACCAATGTCATGGCTTGGACACTTAGTATGCTTCCTCTTTGAATGCCACCATGTGGCACCAAGCTTGTACATACATATGCATATCGTGTATTTGTGTCAAACTACCGAAAACAACTGCAACAACTTCGTTTGATGTACAACAGAGTGAATCTGTATAACAATTTTGATATACGCGTATCGGCGCATATCACAATTGCTATACAGATTCATGCGGCGCAAATCTCACCACACATATTCAACGTCCTTTAATCGGATCAGTAGCGACGAAGGTCGGTAACCTTCATCGGTGTTAAGATACCTATCGGCGTATGCGTGCCGATAACAGATCGCCGATGAGACATCCACGAATGTACAAAACATTACTCCAAAACAAGGACCGAGCATGATATCTCATTTAAGTGTTTGTTAAAGGTGTAAAGTGTACTATTTGAATTTTGTCGAGCCAGCTATATATATATATATATATGGAGGAAAATAATCTACCGTATCACGATATTCACGAACATATATATATATATATATATATATATATATATATATATATATATATATATAGTTGTAATTGGCTTACACGCTTCCTTGATGCGGGAGAATCGTGGTGGCTGGTAAATTATTTTCCACCGTAGCGCTGAAAAGGGTTTGTAGCAGCAGATTCTGCACGATGCAGTGAAATACATACATATTACGTGACGATACTGCCTGGGATCGGCCCCGATATAAAAATAAAAATAATAATAATATCTACTGGCCGTGAAGAGATTGCCATTCAACTGATTGTTACTTTTTTTCTTTTTTTTTACGCTCTGACAACTACATTTTAGACGTTCGTAATGGGCTTAACCTGCTTACGGAATTTGATTGTGGGCATGAAGCAAACGCTAAAGGTTTACTAGTCAACGACCTGTTCGAGGGACAATGTATGCACAATCTACCTAATCTACAAATAAAACATAATAATAATAATAATAATAATAATAATAATAATAATAATAATAATAATAATAATAATAATAATAATAATAATAATAATAATAATAATAATAATAATAATAATAATAATAATAATAATATATGTGGGCCGGTCGTGATAACCTCACCGAACTGAGTGAGCTGCCGCATCAAGACAACGAGATTTTTTTTCGGTTTCGTAGTTTCAGTCGTTTGTTTGTACCTGCATGTTCGACGTTCTGGCAGTCAGGGCAGAAAGCTAACAACATCGTTCAGTATACGAGTAATTGGAGCGACTCATTTTTAAGCAACGATCCACAAGATGGAAAAAGCGACGCATTGGGTCCTGGAAGTGAACTTCACCATCTTGGTGATTAGCGTGGTGATCGTGTCGCTTTCGTTAACCGAATGATTGATGCCGGCTAGCTTCATCCGAATGACAGCAGCAGTAGCAGTAGCAATTTGCTGGTCGCTGCCCGAGGACAACAGGTTCGCCGGAGCGCGAGGCATCGACGCGTACTGGGTGAGAAGATCGACCGCAGCAAAATCGACCTCTTCCGCCGCCGCTGCAGCACTTTCGCTCCGGAGAATCGGGCGGATTGGGCGGTAAAAAACTGCGTGCGACCAGTGACGGACAACGCGTCATGGTCACGTCAAAGCACACATTCGAGCAGATTCGACAGCCAATAGGTGAACGGATGAACGCCACACGGGTTCAAAGTAAAGTGCCTACCGATCTACCCTAAATAGATCTAAATAGATCGATTCATAGGTAGATAGATGAATGGATACGCCCAGCTGTTCTAACGACACACGAGTAGTAGTAACACAACAGATTTGACAACGAGTTTCTACCTCATTGACTTGCCGTCTACAAACACACACACACATATATATAAATATATATATATATATATATATATATATATATATATATATATATATATATATATATATAATAAATATATATATATATATATATATATATATATATATATATATATTTATAAATATATATATATCAGACACGGGCGACAGCCTTTTCTGTAGAATTACCTGAATAGTTATAATCGTTTGAATTTATGTAATAATGGATATTTCAAGCTCAATGAAGAATTATTGAACTTAAATAAATTTGCCGTCCGGAGAAGACAGTCCCATAAAAAAAAAAAAAAATATATATATATATATATATATATATATATGAGACGGAAGGCCCTGATATGAGGCAGCACCGTTGCTGAATACTCTAGCTCCGTTCTGTGTAAGTCGCACAGCCGCCAACAAGCAAAAGAGAGATGCCGTTACAGTAGCGGAACAGTGAGAGCTAGGTGAGTACCGCGCGAGGACAGTACTGTCTGTTATTCGATGTTATTCATCTGGGCGGTTCGAACCTTTGGGGGGCCTCCGTTGGATCGCCGACGGCTGGTGCACCTCCCGGAAGGTAGGGTACATGACCGCGCTAGGAGAACAACTGGCATGTCGACGGGAGCAGGAGAGAGTATCTCAAGCAACGCATATAGATGTGTGACTAACTGACTCTCCGGTCGTTTCTCCGTGTGTGGTGATGTGAGTCCGGGCTTATGCGTGTCTATACGAGGTGTGTTCAAAAAGTATCGCGACTTTTGTGTTTTTTCAAAAATTATTCATTTATTCATGAATATCTATTTTGTCCCCTTCAAAGTAATCCCCATGCGATATTATACACTTGTGCCAACGGTTTTTCCAATCTTCGAAGCACTTCAAAAAACATTTTTTTTTATCTTGTTCAGCTCCTCCTTCGATGCCGTCTTTATCTCGTCAAGCGTAGCGTAACGTCGTCCTTTCATGGGCCTCTTCAGTTTAGGGAACAAGAAAAAGTCACAGGGGGCCAGATCTGGGAAATACGGTGGCTGCGGCATCATTAGTGTGTCGTTTTTGGCCAAAAACTCGCGCACAAGCAACGATGTGTGAGCAGGGGCGTTATCGTGGTGCAAAAGCCAATTTTTGTTCTTTCACAAATCCGGGCGTTTCTGGCGGATTGCTTCGCGAAAATTGCGCATAACTTGCAGGTAATATTCCTTATTGACCGTTCTACCCTGTGGCAAGAACTCATGATGCACCACGCCCCTGCAATCGAAGAAAACTGTCAGCAAAACTTTCACATTCAACCGAACTTGGCGCGCTTTTTTCGGTCTTGGTTCGTGCGGCAGCTTCCATTGAGATGATTGAGCTTTGGTTTCCACGTCATAACCATAAACCCACGATTCGTCACCAGTTATGACCCTCTGGAGCAAATTTGGGTCGTCGCGGACAGAGTCCAACATCTCATTAGCAATGTTCATGCGATGCTGTTTTTGGTCGCAATTGAGCAATTTTGGTACGAATTTCGCGGCGACCCGTCTCATGCCCAAATCATTGATAAAAATCGAATGGCACGAGCCAATCGATATGTTTAGGTCCTCAGCAACTTCTCTAACGGTGATTCGACGATTGGCCAATACCATTTTCTCCACTTCATTAATTTTTTCGTCTGTTGTTGAAGTGCTCGGGCGTCCGGCACGCTCTTCGTCGTTCACATCTTCTCGGCCTTCTGAGAACATTTTGTACCACCGATAAACGTTGCTTCGGTCCAAGGTAGCTTCTCCGTATGCCACAGTCAACATTCGGAATGCATCCGCGCACTTAATTTCGTTTTTCACACAAAATTTGATACAGGTTCTTTGATCCATTTTTCTGAATAGGTAAAAATCGAAGACGATCCAAAACACGTGCAAGCAAAGCAGCTGTCAACAATTAAGTGAACATTCAAAATGGCCGAGCTTGTCGGCATAAGTGAGAGACATGAGTACCAACATAACGCCACAGAAAATCGAAATTCGAATATACGTAACCCGCGAAAATGCAAAAGTCGCGATACTTTTTGAACACACCTCGTATTAATAAGTGATGCTGAAAGATTAGTCTGTTGTCTATAAGAAACGTCTACGCAGCACCAGCAGAAGTATCGAGGCTGGAAATGACGCAGTCAGCGACGCACACATTTTGAAAGTGGTTTTCATTTTCAATACGAAATTTAAACAAACACTCCTCTCTCCGCCTCCTCGTTCTGTTCATTCGTGGGTGCCGTGTAGCCAACGTTAAGCATGTCGCTTGTTCTCATTGAACGATACGCGTTGAATGTGCCGCTTGTTGAATGGCGCCAAACGGGTGAGTGAGTACCGGTCCAGCTCCTCAAGAACAACAACATCACTATCATTACCATCAACAACAACAACAATATCATCATCAACATCATCATCATCATCAATATCATCCGTCCCTTCGCTCTTCCCTGATCCTCTCCCTCTCCCAGCCTCCGACAGCTCGGTTACTTGATTTCGTTATGAAATGACGGCCTGCCCGTCTGCTGCACCCCCTCCAAAGCGCACACCGATCGAACGATCGCAGCGCCACCTACACGAGTCGAAATTGGCGCAATTTCCGAACACGCTAGCAGACGACACGTGCCTGTGACGTCACAGTGCTGTCGTCGCTAGACGGCTGGTTACTACGACGACCACAACAACAGCAACAACAACAACAACAACAACTAATAAAGGAGCAGCAAGCAGGAGCAACGGTAGCAGACGCTACAGCGCGGTCAGGCAGGCAGGCAGGCAGGCGTAGGTGAGAGGGGAGTCCGACCGTGGGAGAGTGAGAGCCGTGTATACTACGGCCTTGTCTGTATGTTGTCGAGCTCAGTGGCTATATGGTGTGTATCTGTCTATCTGTGTGTCCAGGGGCTGGGAAGTTTGTTTACATATGAGTCGCCGCCGCCGCCGCTGCAGCCGCAGCGTTGGTAGGAGGTGGCGGCTGCGGCTGCGGCGGCGAAGAAGAAGAAGCAGCAGCGGTAGTCATAGTAGTAGTAGTAGTAGTAGTAAGAGCAGCTGCTGCCGCTGCTGCTGGAGTTCGACGAAGACGACGGAGAATATTATTGTTATTGTTGTTGTTGTTGTTGTTGTCGTCGGCGCCGCTGCTGCTGCTGCTGCTGCTGCTGGTAGTGCAGGCTGCTCCTGGGACAGAACGGCGGAGACGACGACGACGACGACGATTACCACCACTACCGCCACTACTGGGCCAACCGATAAGAGCGACCGACCGAGGTTCGGGCAGTTATTGTTGCTGCTGTTGTTGTCATCGTCTCAAGCTGTTCATAGAGTAGTATACCTGCAGTAGTGCGGGGCAGTCAGTAGTCCCGCAGCAAGACCAGGACCAGGACGAGGTGGTGGTGGTGGTCGTGGAGGAGGACGTCGAAAAAGAAGAGGAAGACGACGACGACGACGACGACAACAAGAAGAACAACCACCACCGTAAACGAAGCAGCTCTACGACGTGAAGTGCGCTTGGTTGTTGCTTGCCGCCCCAACTCGAACGGCGTTTCGAGCGCGTGTGCAAAGTCTGTTCTCCCTATCGTCGTCGACAGCGATCATCGATTTGTATCGCCATATATTCATCTTTAATACATGCTACTACTGCTGCTGCTGCTGCTGTTGCTGGTACGATCATAACCGATCAGCCGAGACAGCTTGCCAGCCAGCCAGCCAGCGAGCCAGCGATCCCGTCTGCATTGTCCACCATCCAGATGCAGCATCCATTTGTCTGTCTATCTGCTCGTCCGTTGTTTGCCTGACCATCTGACTTTCTGCTGGCTGACTGATTCACTCTGACTCACAGACTCATTAACTGACCACTGTTAGCTAAGCTGAGCTTCAATCTCACCTAGCTCGGGCTTCGACGGCCCCCTGCACCAGAGCCACCGTCAGTCATTGTCTGACTGTGTCAGCTTGTCGTTGTTGTTGGAGCAGCTGCAGCAGCAGCAGCAGCTTGACGTGATGATGACGATGATGTCGACATCGACGTAACACGACTAATACGCGTGCGTGCATCTAGTAGCGTAGTCAAGCGTCGGCCGATGCGATGTGATCTTTTTCGGGTTCTATCTCTCTCTCTCTCTCGTTGGCTCTCTGTGGCAGGCAAAGTCAGTTCACCTCGTCAACCCATCTCGTCTCTCAGCGTCATCATCAGCGTCTCGACATCGATCTACCTACCTATCATCTATCTGCCAGAGTGGTGTCGCTTCTTTGATCATCAGCATCAGCGCCACCATGTTCATCGATTGACGACCTCAATACTCACTCTGTGGTTGTGTCCTGGTGCCACTCACTCTTTGGACGTGAGCGTGAGTGTTTGTGCAATAGCTGCAAGAGCTCATAACTGGTTCAACCAGCAGTAACGGCAGCAGCAGCAGCTGTTGCTGTAGAAGTGCTAATGCTAGACGTAGAAATCGTTATCTGCAACAGCGTAGCAGGCAGCGGATGAAGCGTGAGGAAAAACGACGCAGCACTCCTCGACAAAAATAAATACTTCACCACACATGGCACATGCATGAGCGGACTCTCAGGGTCGCTCATTGAGTCGCTGTCGTCGAACGTTGATCGCTTGCCCGGTTGATGAGCCTAATTCATTAATGAGGTCATCATCATCATCATTCGGCGTCATCTTCAACAACAGCAACAACAACAACAACAACAGCAACGATACCATTATTCAAAGCTAGTTATCGAATTAACAGCTAATTGGCTGCGTTTCCTACTAGCCTTACTTTGTTACTGCTACAGCGGATTGCAACGCTCCGGAGGTTGTTGCTGTCGTCGTCGTAGTTGTAATGTAGTTTGTTGGTCGACAGGTGTTAGCATTGCACAATCGAGACCATATTAACCATCATCGTATTATCGTTGTCGTCATCGAAGTCCTCGTTGTTGTTGTTGTGGTGGTGGTGGTTGACCGTCGCTGTTGTCATCATCGTTTCGTGAGTCCTGCCCCGGTGTTGTTCCTGCATCCAGCTCCGGCGTTGTTCCTGCATCCTGCCCCGGTGTTGTTCCTGCGGCGATCCGACTCACGGCCCCCCTCGGACTACTCTGACAGACGACTTACTACTACTACTACTACTACCAGGCCCAAGCGAACATTCCGTACCGCCGGACCATTGCCGATTGACTGAGTCATATACTCACTCACATACTCGATCAGTCGTCATATATCATATATCATCCATATATCCTCTATATATCTATCTATCTATCTATCTACATCGAGACATACGGCCAGACATCCCACACACATACATGATCGATTGCAAGATCGACCGCCATCGACGCCCCGCTGCTGCGAGTACGTGCGGTGGCCGGACGACGCTCGACGACAACGGCTTCAGAGTGGCGACCTCGGTAGCGCACTGCCGCTCGAGCGGCGGGGGTGGTGGCAGGATGTCGCGTCGGGCAGCGGCCGCTGCTGCCGCGGCAGCCGCCGCCGCTGCAGCCGCCGCGTCCACGACCACGGTCGTGGTCAAGGAAGACTCTGACTGTCAGGAGATGGACGAACACAGCTCGGACAACGATGACACCGACAACACGAGCTCGGCGTCGGACGACGACACCTCGTCAGGTGAGAACGAACCCCATTGCGGCCGGCCGGCCTCGCTTCTGGCGCCTTTGTCGCCCCCGCGGCCGGTTCACAACAACAACAGCTGCTTGTGGTAATGTTGCTGCTACTGCTGTTGTCGCTGTGGTTGCTGTTGTTGTTAATGCATAATCTAGTCTCATCATTACTATCATATGAACAAAACTCACGCTATATATATATATATATATATATATATATATATATATATATATATATATATATATATATATATATATATATGATAATCATGATCATTCATGCCATATTCCCTCCTGATCGGTTTCCCTCAGCTGATGCTCGGCAGTCTTACAGCTAGTTAACAGAAGTTGCGTGACTAGTGTGTCTCTGCGGTTGTTGTTGTTATTGTTGTAGCACTGTTGGCTATTGTTGCTTTAACTTGCAGGTTCCTGTTTGGACTGAATAGACAACCTCTACCTGTTTGACTGTCAGAGACAATCAGCACATTACCAATTTCTATCACCTCTCCACTTCAAGACCAATCGGAACTGTGCAGGCTACTATTTGTAGTCAAATATGTTCTAATTCTAGTAGTGTCGATATTCTTGCTGGTCCGGCGGCTACTGCCACCACTGCTATTACTACTACTGCGTATCCTATGCAGTAGTTTGCAACTGCTTCTGCTGTTCCTTTGTGTGTGGCTTCTAAAGTCATGCCGCCGGCGACACTGCCGCCACACCACCACCACCACCGACGCATTTGATGATTTGAAGGACAGCTACTGATCAGGGGCTGCTAAGGCCAGCCCTGCTAAGCGCCCTTATTCCACACAGCACTAAGTATCCTAGATTCTTGCTGGTTGAGATGGTTCTTGGCTCTGGCTGGGATGAGCTCAGCTGTGGATCAAAGGCTCTGTCAAAGAACTATGACTACTATTTACAACAATGACAACTACGTGCACTACTGTTCAACCGACGAGCTGGCCAGCATTTGACTCTGATTCATACGTTGGGTTAGCAGCAGCATAGCCTCGCCGAGTTGTCGTGCGTTGCCTTTTCTTGTTCTTTTCCTCTTTCCTTTTCTTTCCTCTTCGTTTTGTTCTTCGGCAACGTGTCGACCAGGCAGCATCGATCCGTCCGTCATCGCATCAAACCACCACTTATTGCGGGATGAACAAGCGCAGCTTACTTTGCCGACCTGATCAGTCAGTCGCCTTGGGAATGCTTCTGCAGCTGTTATTGTCGGTCGTGGGTGTCGCTGCTGTAGACCTAGCGAATGTTACGATTCTCTCATGATGCCGACATGAGATCACTAGATAGTCACTATACGGCAGTGGACGTCATCAGTATCATCATCACCACCAACACCACCACCACAATCAGCATCTCCTCAGCGTTATTGCCATATTGTGGGTTTTGCATAGCTTTCTGTACTCTCTGGAGGCCTGTCTCTCTAAATAGTACGTGTGCAGACAGGTGACAGGTGGATGGGACGGATAATCATAACAGTGATGATGCTGATTGTCATAATGCCAATTGTGGTCTATTTTGCGTGATGGGTGTCATTTGGCCACAATGCCGTGCTATGCTAATAGAAAATATCGTTGCTTTATCAATCTCTCTCTCTCTCTCTCTCTCTGGTGATATCACAATTTAAAAGTGGCTCGCTCGCTCACGGTTTGGTTTGGCGAGAGTTGTCGCTAACCTTCATCATGTCATCTTCCACAGATATGTCTCTCTCTTTCTCGGCCATCCGTTGATGTTGTTTGCGCGCTCTCTCTCTCTCTCGCTTTATCTTTAACAAGGTCGGTTGCAACGGTTCCGTTGCAGTGTTTTGTGCGCGACGCACCCAAATGCTAGCATTAATCCAAGGTCTAGGCTGTGCACTATGTGCACGTATGTCAGAGGCTGCACTTCATTAGCCACGTTTTAGCTGCGAGTTACCATTGACGGAACATAGCCATCTTGTATACATAGCCGATACGTAGGCACCGTGTTGACGCCGATGTCGAGCTCTGCTCGATAATAAAAAATAATCGACAACGACTGGCCAGGAGAAACGAGTATGGAGTTTCCTGCTCCGCGTTGTTTTGGGTGTTCGGGAACAACAGTTCTAAAACCGTCTATACAGTATGTGCCAATTAGGCCGTTTGGTATTTCCACGCAGTCATTCGAGACAGGTTATTTTAATGCGCTTTAGTTTATGCCAATTATTCAGTTATATATATATATATATATATATATATATATATATATATATATATATATATATATATATATTATAAACTCTACACGCATATGCATATATCCATCATTTTTTTAATAGTATGACTCACATTTCTGACGACTTTTCCTGATTGGTCGCTGGACTTCGTTGATTATTTCTTACTGACTTTTTTTCAAGATACGAATGCCATCTGTACGACAGTAGTTGATATTACTATTGTAGTTACTAATCATTCTTATCTATTAGTACCCACAGCTAAATTAATAAAGTGGAAAGGCTTTCTCATTTTAATGCCATTTAAAAATGATATGAGAAGAATTAACGATTTTTCTTAGATCTCGCAAAAACAAAGCGCATCTTGCATATATATATAAATATTTTTTTATGTATATATACAATTGTAACGTTTTGAATTATATTGTGCGCAATATATGTTGGCTAACAGGAGCTTGCTGGCATTTTGTTGTTGTGGGGTTGTCGGTTCTTGTCGTTGGTTTCAGATATGGACGAAGGTGGATTGCGAAAGGCGGCGACTCGACTGTGTCGACGAAATGATCCACCTCGAGCGGCAATTTCTCATTCTCAAGGAACAGTGAGTCTGCAATGTCTGCACAACACCTACCCATTCGATTCAAAGAGACATCGGCGCTTTCCCCTGGTCTACATGTTTCTTCCTCTTCTTCTATATAGGGGGAACTGCTTTACGTGCATCTCTTATGTTAGAAGGTAGTGTGGATCTCCAGCTTGGCTCTTCGGCCCGTCTACACTTCGGTATCTAGCCTGGACTTGTTTGTAGCAGGCTCGTCGGTCTAGTATTCGATAACCTTGATTGCATAATTGCAATAAATACGGGATTAAATCGTTTTGTTTCGCTCCTCGTAATAGCTCTGCACGGAAGTTCCTCAATATTCGAGCGCCTTAACCCTTTAGCTCAAAGAACTTGAACACGTATTTTTCTGCGTGGCGTGATGTCGTCTAATAGTATATATATGTATATAGGGTCTCCCAGAATTCGTCCAACAAACTTTAGGATATAGTACAACTCGGCGAAAAAATAATTTCTTCCAATGGAACAAGGGGGCGGAAATGCTCTCTAAATGGGCAACTGATCGTGAATGCCAAAATATAAGGATTGCAAATAATTTAATTTTTTTAGAACTATCTTCAATACAACATTTGTTCTGCTTTGAGCTAACGTAGAATGCAATTCAATTTAGTGAGGATATGTCGGGATAAACAGCTTGATACAACAACATTTGGTAATTTCGCTCTCACTCCAAAAGACATTTCCGCCCCTTGCTCCATTGTAATTTTTTTTCGCCTAGTTTTAGTAGACCCTTAAGTTTGTTCGACGATTTCTGGAACACCCTATATATCGTAGTGTAATTTCAACAGGAATTGCAGTTCTCACTATTATTGCATCTGCTTGTACACAGTTACCGAGCTCTACGTTCTTAGTTTGCGATTTCTGGCGCATATTTGAACATCATATGAGCTCTAATGACGTATTTCTACTTTTACAGGCTTTATTTGGAACGGATAAAATTGATCGACCGGAAACTGTCAGAGATCCGCGGCGGAGAAGCTGACGAATACCTTGTACCGCTGGCTGAGCTACGTGATAATCTGAGTACTCGGATTGAAGTTGCCAAAGTGCACCTAACTCTTCGGTTACAGTCCATAAAGTCAAGATATGAAGCTGAAACGCTCGCTGCTAAGCAAACATATGAGGTATATATAACAGCTTATCTTTAGGTGTATTGAGTGCAACTCGATTCCCTAAAGTTTCTGAGGATCTGGCCGGTAGACACTTGTATTAAAACTGCAAGAAGCTTTTCGGAAAACATCCAAACAAAAAAGCGTTCTTTGAGCTGTGTGATGTGCACAGCTTTTGTTATTAGGAAGAAACTATCGCAATTTGCTATTGGGACGGAAGTTTCATAAAATGTAACGCGTTGTGAATCATATTGTTGATTACAAAGTTATGTTGCTGTTATTTAGTTAAGGTATATTTGCAGTCCTTGTGCCATTATAGGGCGATATGCAGGTAACTAAATAAGGTGGCGTCTAGAACACCTAGAAAATAAGCTTGCTAAAAATAAATATTTGCATATAAATTTAGGCAGCGCCTGAACTTCGGTTATGGTAAATAGGAAACGTTTGCCAGGGTGGAATATTTATAATATTCCGTTGCTAGTGAAGGAATCGACGAGTTTATGCATATTCTTGTGTTTGTTGTCTGGTTCGGATACATTTCAGAATGACGTGAATAACTTAAAGGACGAAATGCTCAACGAAATTCGGGAGAAAATTCGGCATTTAGAAGAGGAACGAACACAACCTGCTTCATACATAATGGCCGATTTCTGCAATATGCACAAGGTAGGGTTTCCCCGATTTTGTAATGCTGTCTTTCCAACTTCTTCCAAGTTTGTAACTTACTTTTACGTCTACGGAATTGCTCTCTCATTGCTTTGTAAGAAGAAGAGTCCCCATAAATACAAATGTGCTGGATCGAACTCGTGCACGTATGTGTCTCATACGGTCGCAAGGCTCACGCGAATGCACCACGCCACCGACTTCGACTTGCGAAATAGTTAAAGAAAGACTGCTGTAAGAGCTTTTTATGCTATATTATTTGTGGTAGTAGGCTCGCTCGCAAGCCATGCAACGGCATGACTATAATTAGACAAACGCCTATATTCAAAGTATTCAAAATTTATATGTCTTTAAAAATATAATAAAATATCAACGAAATACGCATGTGTATACGTATACAGATACCGCTATTAACGGGAAAATGGCATTCGTTCTTACGCAAGTATAGAGTTAGACCAAGACGTGGTTTTTTGGCGTGGCTAATCAGACATTATAAGACTTCGTAGCAGCGCGAACGTTTTTCTAATGGTTGGACGGTACTATTTGCGTCTAGGGTAACAAGGGACGCTCACGGAAAGGCGATCCCAACGATCCGGAACGACGCAAGAAGCCGGTCACCGTTTCGGGGCCGTACATCGTGTACATGTTGCGGGAAAACGAGATCATGGAAGACTGGGCAACCATTCACAAGGCACTGCGTGGCACCCGATGGGCCGAACACGGCGATGCTAACGGCGATCGGGCCATGCTCTACACGTGAAATTGGCATTTGTGGGTGACTGGGTGGGTCTCGGGGCGGAGTGACACGTAGGTTCTATGTTTTTGTCTATAGAGTTTTTAGCCGCGCCAGTGGGGCATCCGGGGTTCTGGCAACCTCCCGTGTCCTCCTTCGTGTCTTCCTCGCGTGTTGCTTTAGGGACGAGTGAGGCTTGGCGATACGCAGACGGGGTGCATCAGTTGAACTCAACTCATTCGCCATTGTCTTCGCCGTCGTCGTCGGCGTCAGTCATTCTCATCATCTTGCATTCGCATGATTATCCTCATTATCACCAGCAACATCTCCACCTTCTCCACTTTGTCTCCAAACCAATGGGTTGCCAAATGGTCGCGACTGGTGAAGACTGGCTCACACCGAGTAAGCAGGTCAGGAAGAGACAGGGACGTACAGACCCCTGGAAGTGGATATCGACGGCAACAATGACAGCAGGCAACCGTGGCTGTGGCGAGTAGCTCGAGCTCGAGTAGTGCCTGCTTCATAGTTGCCACCGCAGCCCGCTGGCAAAGCAGAGGTAGGTTTGAAGGCGCATTTGTGTATTTTCTAACACTTTTAGGATGCTCATTGCTATTGGATTATTGTTCGTATGCCAATAGTTTGTTCTGATTCATACTATACGGTCATTATAAAAAGCATAATCACTATTAGCGTATGATAGTAATGAGGTGGTACCTGGAGTGCTTCCTAGAAATGTAGCATGCTGACGACGTCTTATGTTCTCTGTCGTTTCAGGTTGTATACAGAATGAACGGGTTAAGGGACAACATTAGCATCGTGCATCTCTACTAGTGTACATAGAGAACAAATACATTGTTGTACGGCGGGTTTGTGAAAAACAATACTGTAAGAGTAACACCAGCAAGATTAATTAATAATAAGGATTGTTATTATTGTAACAACGACCGACAATAAACAACAAGTAATAACAACAGTGGAAACGGTTTTGCTTCCTTAAGCTTAAATTCATCATCAAGAAATGTTTACTATAGAATTCAGATAAATTCATTTTCAAATCGTGTATTTTTAACTAGATTTTTGCACCATGCCAAATAAGCTCACCACAAAGCCCACCTCGTGTTCGAACTTGTGTCGAAGTTTAGTTGTTTAAGTAGACTTGTACCCTATTCGGGTGAGCGGATTCTAACTTGAGACGGTATTTGTTTAGCTTGTTTTGCCCACGGCCCCACATTATGCATCTTCTGTAAATACGTAATTTGTCTTTAGCTAAGACTAAGCTTGTTTGTATGTTTCAAGAAATTTCTAGCTTATGTCGCTGGTAAAGAATGCGGTCCGTCGGCAAGCAGGGAAATAATTTGCGCAAACGATCTAATTTGTTAGTTTACTCAGTGTGTGAAGCATTACAAGCTACACACTGCCAGTCGCAATATATATATATATATATATATATATATATAACGTGTTCATATTTCTTTATCGGTGATCTGTATATATATATATATATATATATATATATACAGATCACCGATAAAGAAATATGAACACGTTATATATATATATATATATATATATATATATATATATATAACGTGTTCATATTTCTTTATCGGTGATCTGTATATATATATATATATATATATGCAGGGTGTATACAAAAGTTCTTATCATCGTTGTAAGGTATTGTAGAGCTCGTTGTAGCAATAATTTTTTTTCCAATGGAACATGGTTCCTGAGAAGTCTTGTTTCGGAGTGAGAGTGTAGTTACTACAGTTTGTGACACTAGTGTTTTCCCCGACATAGGAGCATAAAATGTGCTGTTGCGAGACAACGAGTCCTCCTATACAGAAACTGAGCACACCGCCGTGTTTGCGAGAAAATTCTGCTTCTTCCGAAGAACATATAAGGCCGGTCAGAAGATGCGACATGGTCGCTTAGAAGATAATTTGCAAAAAAATACGTTCTTTATTAGCTTTCACGCCAAATACCTCAAAATCATGGTCATACGACCACTCACAGCGCTCAAAACAAACACATTCATGCAAACACACATTTCATGACGATCACTTTGGTTTCAAAGTTATGCCAACGTGAGCTGTGGTTGCGGAGTAATTAAGATTTTTGGGCGGAATGTCCAGATTAAGTGCATGTTAAATGACTGTGTGGCGACGCGCTGCGGCTGTCGCGCGAGACGTCGGCGAAAGTGAATGTCGCCAACAGTCATTTTACATAAACATATGGACATCCCACCGAATAATCTTAATTACTCCGCAACCACAGCTCAAATGGACACAATATTGGTATCAAAATGATCGTCACGAAATGTGTACACTTTGTATACACCCTGTATATATATATATATATATATATATATATATATATTGACTCCCGCCCAATGTGCAAACTCAGAGCATTAGAGCTAGGCTTGGGCTAGTCCACCTGGCCAGGTCTACTGTCACCGAGCCGGCATTCCCCCTCGGAACATCTAGTGACAGACGTTGCAGTAAATACTTGCCCGCCCTCTTGTCCCTGTAGCTAGCGCTGTCTTTTCCCGGCATCGCTGAGCAGTTTCATCGTAAGCAACCTACACCCCCCCCAATGTCTCAAACACAAGGAGTGAGAACGAGTGGGAGTAATCGTGTCTTAAATATTTTCCGCACATGGTTGCTGTTACTAGGGCTACCGCGCGTCCAGGGCGCCCGTGCCGACCATTGAAGGGCGAAAGAGTCGGTTACGATCGCACATATATATATATATATATATATATATAAACAGGTAAATGTACATGGGTACCCAAAAAAGTTCGCATAGTTCCGCGTAGCTGATTGTGAATTAAAATCCGCGCGAGAACGAGCATGTCGATAACACAGAGCGGTACCCAAAATAGAGGTACGTACAGGATTGAGTCCATTAGGGTGCTAGGAAATGCTTCGATCGCTCATTCGGAATGAAGCACTATCTCTGAGACTTGTCAAAGGTAATCAGACTTAAGTAATTTTTTATGTATATGCTCTGCTTAAGTCCCAGGTCTCACAGTCGTCGAGCCCGGTGGCGTAGTGGGTGCATTCGCCTGCGACCGGAAGAGACACATAGGTGCGCGGGTTCGAGCTCCAGCGTTGCACATTTGCATTTATGGGGGTCCGTCTATGAAGCAATGCGAAAAGCAGTCCCGTGAGCGTTAAATCTTGGCTGAGGGCCAGCCCGAAAGGTTTACTGAAGCGCCATTGGTCGACTGGCAAGATGATGGTCGCCATCTTCTTCTACAGGAGTGAAGCAGTGGTCGAACAGGAAGGCAGCTGGTACAGTGACAAGCGATTGGTGTACTACAGAGTGCCTATCAGAGTTTTTTGATTGATGCAGAAATAGACTTTGTTTACCAGAAAGGCCTACAACGCGCTCTTAGGCGTTTCTCCACCACAACAATGCTGTTATACCCTGTGAGGTGAAACAGGTTTTTATCGCCGCATCTGGAGTTAGGCAAGCATCTGAATTCACCTGACGTGGCACCGTGTGATTTCTTTTTTTTAAAAATAAAATAAAAAACAAAGGAAGAAGATTCGATCCACAATAATCGGGCCCTGATGCCGTTTAGGCGGACCTGAAAAAATAAGAAAGCTATCTGAGTGTATGCTTTTATGCATGGGTTCATCGCTTCAAGATATGTATGGAAGTTAGGTCGAAGTCCAAATAGTAATTATAGTTTTAGCAGAAAACTTACAAATGCATATCTTGACTCTATCATAGAAATTGCAAACACTTAGGTAGGTTTCCACGTATATATTTGTCTACCATATTAGGGCATAAATAATTCATAACGTTACATAATTATCTTATGAGAACCTGCGTTCAGCAACAATTTGGGTTGCTCTGGACTGGATTTATATGTGCCCAGCTAGCAACTCGCTACACAAACAGACCACTAGTGAGCTCGAACATTTCACAGCTTTAGGATTCACAGCATCTTGCGATCTTATATTACCTTTATTATCAAATAACTGCTTCATCAAGCTCGCTTACCCAGGCTGCAGTAACAATGTTCAAAATGAGAGACTAGAGGTAAAATTATCTTTGCAGTCATGCAGTTGCATTTAGCACGCTCCAGCGCAATCTTTTTTCTTAATTTTGACTGAATTTCTCAACTAGCATGAGTGCAAGGAAACTATGTAAGCCTATGCAGCCTTAATGTAAGTGATGTGGCTCCAAACTTAAGCGCCACACGTTTGGAAGAGGAGAACAACAAGCCGTTCTCTGCACGCCAACCGGCAAACTGCATCACAGTGTGATAATCCGGGAAGTGAATTAGGTCATCTGGCTTTACCGTCCACATAATCGAGATCTAGGACACAAACACCATACATTGGAGAAATATGCATCCACTCTGCGACGCGCCAGGTAGAATGAAAGTGAACGGTTAAGGTATGTCTTGAGTCATGATGGTGTGTCTGAATACACAATCGCTGCACTTTCATAGTAGTTTACCTAGTCAAAAGTGCGAGTAGTTGGGTGCATACAGGCCGATACAGGAGACTCCATGTTACTGGATCCGAGAAGTGATTCAGGGTGAAATAAATACGTTCTCAAGTGTGTCTCTATAATATTATGAAATGCACAATGGGATATGGGACACTGGGGAACTCGACGGTAGGATAACATCTTTAAAACGTCATATTTAGAACATTTGTCGGGGCCGTTTAGATACGCTATGTTATCTCTGTGACCTCTTGTAGACGTATTCTAACCAGATGCACACTACATTAGTGAGAAGTGTCTAGCCAGGAGTTTAGCTTTTGTGGAGTTAGTGGGGGGTCTCGATGGATTAAAATTTTAGTAGTGGCAGAGTCTGATCCCTTGAGATGCCAATTAGCTTGATGAAAGAATGAACAAAACTCCCTGAAGTTGAGTTTTAATTGGATTAAGATGCAAAGTCTTCTAAGCACTTTTTTCTACAATTGTGTCTAGGCCGAGGGAGTCCCAGTTACAGACAGTAAGACTATACTCGATAAAAGCCGAAATGTGACGTCCCAAATTTTAAAGAGTATTTGCATCGACTTTACTAAACTTTAGCCATTACATACGGGGTCAATTATCTGAAACGCCCAATATAATGGTTAAAGTAATTTTTTTGCCATCTCTCTCGTTGAAAGCATCACTGGGAAAATTGGGCTTCGGTTCTAATGTCCCCTGTTGCCCATGACTTTGTCCTTACCCTCTGAAGTAATCTACTCTCTATGTACGCATGACTCCTCTCCCCATATACTCATGACTTACCTCCTTACTTTCTAAAGCAATCCGGGTTTTATGCTACAGACTGATAGTTAAATTAGGACATTTCCTGATGGGCGTTTATTTGCACTAAATTCAACATTTTTGGAACGAATTTTGCTGCCAGTCTTCTGGCGCTTAAAATATCGGTCAAGACTGTTACAACTAACCCATAAGATACTTCCATTTCGTCACCTATGCTCCTGATAGTAATTCGGGCGATTGTTGAGTACGAAATCACAAACCTCTTTAACGTTTTCTTCTGTTATTGACGTCGGAGGCCTTCCCGTACGGGGGTCATCTTTGGTCTCTTCACGTCCATCGCGATATCGACGGCACCACGTAGACACAGCTTGATCAGCATAAGCAGATCGTAACATTTCCACTACGTTAAAACATATGATTTGGTTTTTAACCTAGGACTTGACGCAGATTCGTTACACTTCCATTTTGGCTCTTTAAAAGTCGCCGAACCTCGTTTACTTCACTTCTTTAAATCAAACATAGATAATAAATGCCACCACCGATTGGCGAAATTTGGTATATGGTTGTTGAATGGCGCTTCTAAACAAAATGAAATACCTTCGCGGTTTTGGTTCAATTTTGAAAATGCAATGTACTAGAATTTGCCGATCCACTCTCTCCTGTATATATACAGAATGTGGCAGTATGTCATACACTACTTCTAGGGGGTGATAGACCTTGTTTTAAAAGTATTTTTTAATAGAATGGGGGTGGAGGAAGTTGCCTTGTTGAGGGGTGAGATTGAATTACTAAATTGTGTTAACATAAAATGTGCAATTGCGAGGGAGCGAGTTGTCCGACGGAAAAACTTAACTAACTGCCTGCTTCGTCTGAATGATACTCACCAGCCAGCCACATCGGTGTATAAAAAATTGGATTTTCTTCTTTTCTCAGTTCGCACAAGATTCCCCCTTCCCGTCCACACACATTTAATTTAAAAAAATAATTTTTTACACACGTAACTCGCACAAAACGCAGGATATACGTCCTAACGACGATATAACGTCTAAATAGGTTTGTAGAGTTTCGGCCTTACCAGTATATTTTATGGCGATGGAACAAAGATGTTCGTAGTTTGCAAATGTGTCTACAGCTACTTTTGCCAAAAACCAATTGCGCATCCTAAAATAGTACTGCTTATACTAGAGTGTTTGTGCTCTCCGCTTTGTTGTTCTTTAAAAATATGGCTGCTCATTCTTATCTAATTTAGACACCATACTTATCAGAGACGAGATCGGTCACACTGAGTTTGAATCCATGATTATTAGAATAGTATGATATGGCTGTTGCACTTGAAATCGTGCAGCATATATAGATATATAGCTACATGGAGTGTAGATGAAAATATGGATGCAGAACGGGTTCCTTCATTGTACATACTTTGTGCGTGTGTTGTGGCTCATCAAGATTTAGTTACAATTATTATGTTGCTTATGTTGTAGTGCAATACATTTGCTTCTATACCGCCGAACCATTCAATCACATTGTATTTAATCGGCCAATGCGGCTTATGGCGAGCGGCTGTGTCGAAGTGCTACTCCAGTAAGAACTCCAGCCAATCATTTCCTACCAATATTTGCCTATGCTACCTGCTTTTCACACAGAGCTTATTAACATGGTGTACTGCGCACAGGAATACACGTAGAGGGCAGCTAAAATAAATCAAAATGTCCGGCCAGAGTTATGGCGGCTAGATAGTTGATTAGCAAGTTGTAAAACATTGCAGTGTTAATTTGTGTGTTCCTCCCGAAAAAATTAGCCTTAAATTAACTGCTCCGAATTAAATAAATTAATACGTGGTAAAACTTTCATCAGTAGCTGCCCAGTAGTTGTAGATGCTTTGGAAAAGGGTGTGAGCTCCGTCGTGCGAGTATCTTTGTTGAATAATTTATCAACCGCAAAAAACGTCAAGTTGATCAAGCTAGACGAATAAAGATCTAGTCAACAGAGATGAAGGTTATATACACCAGATGCTTCAAACTTTATCGTGGGTATTGAGTGCACAACCCGTAGAATGTGTTATTAAATGAAGACGTCACAACTGAAGCAACCCCATTAAAATCAGTCAGGTTCCACTTGGGAATACCACATAAACTATTGTATCAAAATAACTTATATCAAATGCATACAATTATAAGTACACTGTTCGTGTCTTTATTTTAATATAGTGCGAAAACAACTCCATATATATATGCTCGACTCTATTCAGCGGACCCAAGACCCGGAGCAAACGTGTGCTTTCAACAAGAGTCGTCTGGTGTTGTTATATATAGCCTAGACCATCAGTAAATCAACCTCTACTCGCTTGACGCGACGGCTGACGCTAAAACTGTGTGCGAATGTGCCGCCATGCGGTGACAGATCTACCACGAGCACTCGACTTTTCACAGTAGATACGCATGGAATTTTTTTTGCTTTAGTAGACTGTAGTAAATATTCGACCGGCCGCGAGTTCACACACATTGTTCACTGAAATAGCGTAAGGAGCATAAGTTCACCGAAGACGACATATTAAGCCACCTGAATAGCTGCAATTGATCCTCGAACGGTTTACGGTATAGAGAAGTGGCGCACTATAAGCTTCTGCAGAACAAGAAAATTATTAACAGTGAAATATACTGCTAGCAGCTCAATAGCCTAAAGCAAGCCATCGCCGGGTACACTCCGAACTGTGAACTCGCAGGTGCGTCGTATTCCGTTATAGCAATGCATCGTAAATCTGTGGCGTCCTGCCACAAACCGCTGTCTTTCTTATGGAGTGTTTTGCCGCCTACCCACCTTATTTTTTTAAGAAAGCAGAGTTTTAAAAGAGATGGCAATTTATATTTAAGAAAGAGTTAGACGAAAGCTTTAGACAGAGGCAGTCCATATATCATTGAAGTGGCGCTGTTTATATGAAATACATTTCTCATTTTATGAATCCAATATAAATTTATGGCGTGCCTTATATATATATATATATATATATATAAAGGGTGTCCCTATTTGTGTGGCCAAAACGCTAGGATATGGTCAAACTCGGTGAGAAAATCATTTTTGCCAATGGGTGGAAGCCGGGAAAACGTTTTGTTTAGGAGTGAGGATGAAATTTATAAAAGCAGTTATTCTGTCTTTTTTCTCCTACATAGTTGTGCAAAATCTACGTTTGCGGGAGAACCAGTCAACGCACCGATCATACCGGCGTGTTTGGCGGAAAATTCTGCACAATAAAGTATACATTACTAGCTTGCGTAGCAAAAAGCGAATAGCCAGATTAAGGAAAGTCATAAAAAGTCAAAATGTTACGTTAACGCTTTTTTGTGCAACATCGTATTTTTTTCCATTACGACCGAAAATGTACGTTCAAAAAACTACTCTCAGGCAATAGCAAATTTAATGCCCACTACATTCGTACCAAACTGATGGTGCTGCGTTACGTAGTTGCCAAGTAACCGAGCTTTTTCGATAGCCATATCGAAAGCGAAGGCATGCATATTTCCATAGGGCGTATCTGAAAGTTAGGTACATATTTTGAGGTTTGGTAGAACTCAACAAGAGAATAAATTTTCCTAGTGGAAGGAGGGGGCGGAAACGCCTTGGCAAATTTTTACGGTTCTGAACGTGAAAACTTGCACGTAAAACATAACAACTATGACTGTCGAAAAAGCTTAGTGACTTGACAACTACGTAACGCAGCACCATCACCTTGATACGAAAATGATAAGCATTAAATCTGCTATTGCCTGAGAGTAGTCTTTTGGACGTGCATTTTTGGTCGTAATGGAAAAAATTACGATGTTGCACAAAAAAGCGTTAACGTAACATTTTGACTTTTTATGACTTTCCTTAATCTGGCTATTCGCTTTTTGCTACGCAAGCTAGTAATGTATACTTTATTGTGCAGAATTTTCCGCCAAACACGCCGGTATGATCGGTTCCTTTGTGCGTTGACTGGTTCTCCCGCAAATGTAGATTTTGCACAACTATGTAGGAGAAAAAAGACAGAATAACTGCTTTTATAAATTTCATTCTCACTCCTAAACAAAACGTTTTCCCGGCTTTCACCCATTGGCAAAAATGATTTTCTCACCGAGTTTGACCATATCCTAGCGTTTTGGCCACACAAATAGGGACACCCTGTATATATATACATATATATATATAAAGAAAAAGAGAGAGAGAGCAGAGATAACCACAAATAGCAATTAGCCGAACGCGCGATAAGTCAGCTCTAAACACATTGCGAATACTTAGCTGCCTAATCTGTCAACAAACGGGAAGCAAACAGTTCCGACCACGACGAGTTCCGTTTAGCCGACGCCGAACAACAACAGAAGCAACAACGGCAGCAGCAGCAGCAGCAGCATTAGCGGCAACAGCAACGTCGTTAAACGATGACAGTCGCGCACCTGTAGCCCAACCCGGGACCAAACTCTACACCCCACCGTGGGGGAATATCGCCACCGCGGTGCCGCCGATATGACTGCGATGGCCGTGACCACCGCGCTAGCCATGTTTGACGGCAGCGAAACACGCTAAATGGACGAAATGGTTTGCTGCATCCGGCGGAACCGGCGTCTCGGCTTCACGGCAGCCGGTTCATGGCAATATGTGTGGCGATGACACGGCGGTGCGAGCGTGGGCGGAGATAGCAGTCGTAGCGACAAAAGCTTTGGACCTTTGCTTGTTAACCAGGAAAGCCAACCAGGTAGAAAGGATGCCGATGCCGGCGCCGGTAGCAGCAGCAGCAGCACCCTAATAGACAAACAATCACGAGCAAGCGCTGGGCGCCACTGACCCACGTCGGATCGACCCCTCAGCCAGTTGATGAGTCGGTTAGAATTATTAATAAGTTTGCGAATGATCCACTGCGGCAGTCACATCTACCGCTGGGCAGTGTCAACACGCAGCACGGGAGTAGTTCTCGGCTAAAAGGTACACGCTAATCTTGGACACGGCTGAAAGGATTATAGCGGAACTCGCAGTAGATGCGGTAGTTGATGTTGGTGTAGTAGCAGCAGTAGAAGTAGTTGTTGACTGTTGTTGTTGTTGTCGTCGCTAGTATTGTTATTGTTGTCGTTATGATTGTTGTTGTTGCTGTTGTAGCTAAAGTGATAACAGCAGCGGTAGGTAGAAAGGACCGTTAAACAATAATAGCTAGTTGTAGACGACAGCTTAGGTAGATGGAGCCAAAGAGACATCATTTGACTTCAGGTACAAACCAGTCGAGCCTGACGTCGACGTAGGATGATGGGCCAATGCGACGAAACGTCGACGTGACGACGGCTTCGCCTGCGATCGCAGCCCGCAGCAATCAATCCACAAAGACAACAATAACAAAAACTCAAGCGCTTCCAGCAATAACAATGGCAGCAACAAACAATAACAAGCAACAGCAGCGGCAAAAGCAGCAGCAGCAGCAACAACAACAACAACAACAACGACAGCCACGGGCATTGCCTTAGCTATAACAATAGATAATTGTGTCACACAAATTATAACACAACAACAACAACAACAACAACAACACAACAACAACACAACAACAACAACAACAACAACAACAACAACAACACAACAACAACAACACAACAACAACAACAACAACAACAACAACAACAACAACAACAACAACAACAACAACAACAACAACAACAACAACAACAACAACAACAACAACAACAACAACAACAACAACAACAACAACCACAACAACAACAACAAACAACAACAACAACCACCACCACTACTACAACAACAACAACAAAAACAACGACAATATAACCGAAAAGCAGAGCAGCAACAACAGCAAACGTGCGCCAATCATGTCTCCCTATTTACACAGGTCAAATCAATTTCGATTGGCTGCTGCAGGCAATAAATGCCACCAAATATGAAGCCGCTGACAGTAATAACAGCAATTTTTGATCGAATGAGATTAATCTGTTGTCCAAGCGGGAACTGCCTAGTTGACTGTCTAGCAGTGCTTCACTGATTTCCGACCGGAAATCAACCAACGTTGTTGTTGCTTAACGAGAATAGACCAGCAGTAGAATAGAGCCCGGGGTTTTTTGTTCTCGATGTTTGAACAGGAAGCCTGGGGCGTTGTCAAAGTCAATGCAAATTGACATATTCGTCTCCAGAAAAATCAGACCGGGCTGCTTACGCTTAAATAAGCCCTACAATGTACAATACGGCTACTCGAATTTCCAAATAGACCCTGGTTCCAAATGAAGGTCGAAGACATTTGACGAAATAAAGCAACAATTTGTTTAGTATATATTTATATATATATATACATATATATATATATATATATTAAACTTAAGGCGAGCACTGGCGAGTGTACAAACGTATTGTAAATTATTAATAAATATATATATATATATATATATATATATATTATTAATCTTAGGGCGAGCACTGCCGAGTGTACAAACGTATTGTAAATTATTAATAAATCATCACAATATTTTCTATACATATTCTGTATAAAATAATACACAATATGTTCTATATACAACATTATCATTATTTTTTAAATGTATTTATTAGTTTATTATTTAATTGTAGGGTATATATAACGGGGTAACATCTGTGTGCGGCACCTGTGTGGGTTGCGCGCGCGTTCATACAGTTAGTTTGTGCCTTTTTTTGTACAATAGAGGCAGGCTTCTCGTCAAGCTAGAAATGAGTCGAAAAGCAAAGTGATTTTTTACTTTGTTTGATTTAGAAAGTATTTTTTATCGTTAGCTTGAGCAAGCTAACGATACGAAAGAACCCACGTAACAACTAGACGAAGCAATCTTTTAAAACGGCAAGCTGAAGGGTCGAATATGTTATGCAAGCAAGAATACGATGTCAACGAATCTGCTCGTTCAAAAAATATATCTGATACGACGCTTACTAAGACAAGTGGTTGGATCTACTACCCGAACACCACCTCGCAGTCATTCTTTTGCTATAGCTTCTGCTCGCTCTGCAGATGACCCTCGCGACCTTGGCATGACTCCCCCTCTCCGACGATGAGGATTTGGCAAAGGGCCGTTAAAGCCAGATTGACCTTTTGCATGGGCGACCCTCACGGTTAACGGTGACGGCCACGACTGCCAATGATATTAATTCTCTTACTACTTCCAACAACATTATTTCTATCATTACTACGAGTGATACAGCTGCTGCTGATGGACCTCGATTTTGTGTTCGAGAGCTGCTGCATGCATCAATAATGAGCGGCAGCTCGCTTATGCTCGGAGCACTCATGTACTGCGGATGCGTTTCTGATTGTCTGTTGGGAATGGCCGCTGTACATTGATTCGTGCACTCGTTTGGTTTACTGACGTGTCTCTCGTTCTCGTAATTTGTATCGATAAACGCCTCATTTAGTTATTTTTTGTTTTTACTTGCTTTAGTAAATCTACTGATGATCCATTGTCACCCTTCCTAATTTTCCCTACCCACACACACACAGAGCTAGCAGACTGTATATTACTGTAATCAAAAAAATTATGTGCACCGCAGCGACGTCTCCTTGATCTGCTATAAGCGTGCCATTAATTTGGATTACCGTGCCGATTACTAAGCAGACGAATAATGCTTGGCGTATTTTTCCAACCCTTCATAATGGATGCACTTGCATTGCAGGTCGTCTTAGTATATATATATATATATATATATATATATATATATATTTGAGCGATGCTCATTGAGAATAGGTGATAAACCGAACCGCTGAGAGTCATTGACTATGCTGCCACAGGGACTGAAACGACACGGAAACCTTAGATATCTCAAAATGTCTGTTTATGCTACTGCTCTAAGCGTTCCTGATAAAAAGGGCGGCACGTGTATTTAGGTGTATACGTTAAGCATATATATATATATATATATATATATAATATATAATATATATATAAACACAACCGTATTGTAATCATTCGCCCAATAGGCAGGGAACAGAATGCGCTACTAATTGAGAAAATTGCAGATTGTAACGCGCTAGATCTAGGTCTAAAACTACAGTTCACGTCCTTGTTTCGCATGACTTACTGCAGAAAATGATGCGTCTTCAACTCAACACATTGCCATGACAGCTTTAACCAAACATGTGATTACGATAATACAATCACCATATTTTCCTGCAGTAACAGTTGTTCTGCAGTCAACAATACTAACACGTACAACGACAGCAGTAACAACAACAGTACTAACAACAAAAACGACGACGACAACAACAATAACGATTATTCTTGTCGCAATAACCGTGGTTGGTGTATAGTCGGCTTCAGTCGCTACCTGAGATACACGGCCACGCACCCTTTGCAACGTACTGTGGGGAATTACTTTCCCGGCTACACGAAAAAGTAACAATCATTGTTTAGCATTGCTACAAATACTGCTCCTACTACGAACGTGTTTGCTGAAAGCGTACTTTATTTGCATTAATTACTCATGGGACATATAGCCCTTGGCATCTTCCCCATGTAGTAGTAACTCGGTCAAGCAGTACTGGAAAATTTCAAGTTCAAGCTGATCTTGAACTCAGAAGAACTCATAACCACGTGAGGCCCCAACCAAACACCGACGTCGATAGCACACGTTTTATACGGAAACAAACGTACTTCACTGATTAGTTAAATATGTTTCTAGTTACTGTCGCAAACGTAAGAATTATTTCTGTTGCTTGCTGTTCCTGCTGCTGGCGTTGTTGGCTTCCACGCTGCCACGATCAAACCAGCGATTGTGTGATGGTCAGTCATCGGCAAAGGTTGGCCAGGAAACCTGTTTGCCAACGGCCCTGCTTCAGTTTGGATGGGGCATATCTTCTTGGGTTGCTGCAGGGACTACGAATCATGTTTTTGTATAAACGTTGCCAAGAGTGCTTGTATCTATATGCGTAACTATTATACGAACTAGCGGTGATGATGATGATGATGATGTCGACGACGACGACAACAACGCAGCTTGAATATATAGCATCCACACCACTCTCGACGTTCAATGCTGGAGGTGTTGCTCCGCATGCCGCTGATGACCCCCAAACGGGACAATCATCATAGACAGGGCAAAGGCGAGAAAGCGGGAGAGAGATCGCAAACAAGTTAGAGCAGCAAAGCGGCAGATAGAGAGAGAGAGAGATGAATTAACAGCGGCGGTTAGAAAAAGAGAATGCGACTATAACAAGGCCAACAACAAGACACAACAAAGCCATGCTTAGCGGGCATCTGTTACAACATAACACCACTGGATGGATATACATCGAAACAGTGGAAACCAGTATGTCTTTTAAATTATGTATTTGCTAAAGTTGAATGCTACATTAGCTTCTATTACTAGAGCTACGAAGAGTAGTACAACAATAATAGAAATAATAATAATAATAATAACTGATGACGTCCCATGTAAATATAATATGATTTGCATCTAAAACTGTTACGTGAACTGTAACCGGGACACTTCTTTTTAAATATCTAAAGGTACAATAGTTAATTCTATAATTGATTATATGCAGCCATTAAATTCGTAGGGACTGCACATATTTGTATCTAACTAGTATCTTACAATTTGCTAATTGACGACCAAAGTATTAACATTTATATGCATTGTATATAGCTATAGACAATTTAGTCTTCCTCGTTGAGCGCTAAATATAAGACGTAGTAGCCCGCTTTTACACCCTTCAGTAAGAGCAAATGAAGCTCGATATGTTTCTTCTAAAATTACACGACTTTGAAATAATATATATATATATATATATATATATATATATATATATATATATTTACAACAACGGATTGCTTATAACAAACGGATTGTTTGCTTCAAGTATGTGCGTTAAATGTGCCCACGCCCAACCTACTTGCACTCGTTTATGTGAATGCAACTAATGTCCATATATATATATATATATATATATATATATATATATATATATATATATATATATATATATATATATATATATATATATATATATGATTTATTATCGTGTTTAGTTTAGCCTGGTACTCTAACGACTTGCGAAAGCTAGCTATTTGCTCGTCTTCAAGAGCTGGCATTGTCGTACTCGGAGGAAATTCAGTCATTTGCTTGCGTGGTACCTCTGCCTTCCTCGGCCGGTCTCAATCGAGATCTGGTGGTTTGCCTGGGCTACCGCAACTAGAAAGCGGTTCTTTCCAGACGCGACCTTCCAATCGTTTATTTCAGACGCGACCTTTCAATCTGTATGCGGCAGGTAAGTGATCTTTTCAAGTTTTGGCATCGAGTCACCAGGAAGCGCTTTCACCTCGCATGTCTTATTCCCGCCCCGGTCACCGGGCAGTTCTCTTCTTTTCCGCTTAGGCTTCTTTCGCCACCAGTACTGCACGCGTTTTACACGTGCTACTCAGCTTATATCGGACTCAATTGAGCGTGAGCCCTACCGATTCTTGAGTCCCAGTTGCCGGGCACATGGCAAGTCCTGGACATTCTCCAGGGTTCCTGAGTGCTCACAAATAGGTCTCAAGGCTTTCATTATTGAGTCAGTCGTCTAGAAGAGCGACCTAACCCGCTGATAGGCTAAGGGCGGCAACTGAGCTGCTAACTTAGCGGGAGCCTAGTAGCTTAACTCGATTACATCCCAGGTTCTGAATCGATTCAAGATTTTTTTATTTGTTTAGAGTAACGCGCTTACTGAGCGAGCAAGAGTATGTTGCGCTAGCAGCCTCGAGCTTGTCCCGCAGCGGCGGTCGAAGAAACCAGGTCTCAATTGGGAGGACGAGGCCGCCCAGGGACTACAGAGGCGGACTTCTAAGGCAGGCATACTCAAGTAGAACCGAGCTTAATCGCATTACCGCCAACCAAAAACATGGACGTAGCGGTATATGTATATATATATATATATATATATATATATATATATATATATATATATATATATATATATATATATTATATATATATATATATACACATATATAGTAGCCTAACTTGATTACATCCCAGGTTCTGAATCGATTCAAAAATTTTTCATTTGTTTAGAGTAACGCGCTTACTGAGCAAGCAAGAGTATGTTCCGCTAGCCGCCTCGAGGTTGGCGCGCAGCGGCGGTCGAAGAAACCAGCCCTCAACTCGGCGGAAGTACAGAGGGAGTACAGAGACGGGCTTCTAAGGCTTACTCAAGTTAAATCGGCGAAACCCTTGGAGATCAAAACGCTCATCGGCGAGCTTAGTCGCGTAACAGCCAACTAAAAACATGGACGTAGCGGCAAAGTTTTAAGGATTCCTGTGGCCGGGGAAGACGACCGATCCGACAGTTACACATAGACGAAGATGGCCTGCTAATTTTAGGGCATTAGCGGAAGGCCAGACAGAGGACAGAAGCGATTCTCTTCTGGCTCACCAGCATAACTGGGTCTCCCCAAGGAGCTAGGACAGTCCCGGATAAAAAAAACCTTCTAGACCAGGCGTTACCGCAAAGTCCAAGACGCTCTTGAACCCAAGTGTATTTGAGCATGTCAATTTCTTGTCATAAAACAGGTCACGCGGAGCAGAGAGGAATTGGCTAGCTGCCGGTGAGCCTAGCCTGAAAACGGGCCTAGATCTCGCCACCACCCCCATAGCACTGAGGAGGTTCTTCCCGGCACCCCAAAGCCAGGTGGAAATGAACCACCACAACCTTCCTTCTAAAGAAAGAGCCAGGTATATTTTAACAATCAATATTTCATATTCATAAAATTCACTAGCTAAACTGCGAGCAGATGAGTCTATAATCTGCTCAAGAGAACAGCAATCAGCTAGGCACCGACCTGTTGCTGTTCGGCAAGCTCAACATACAATGGACAGAAAACCGCTTACGGATAGGATTGAAAACTGCTTTAAAATAACTGGCATTGCACTTGACAGCCGCTGTCGCTTTCAGATCTCTGGGCACGGCGGGGGACACGGTCGTACCTGGGCAGACGTGGATAACATTGGCCGTTTCTACACTTTCTACTACTGCCAACGTTTCACTCAACGTTTAATCCAAACTCGTATATGACTTATTTCCGTTATATTGGTAAAATGACATTCCATCCTTAGACATGACGATTGGCGATTTAACCGCGTCATATTTAGGAATGGGCGCCCAATAATCAGCGCCGTGCAGCGGGTTCTATCATTAGTCGAACATGCTCCGCAGGTTTCCGCCTAGAAAACGCAAACAAACGCTTCCTCGCTGTTTGGGTCGACGTCAGGAGTGCTTTTAACAGCGTCCGGTGGAGAGTCACACTCGATTCTCCACAGGAAGAAGGCCCCGTTATCCTCGTGCAGTCATATCCTACATGACCGGATGGTCAAGTCCTAAAGAACGATTTTTAATACTGCTACAGAGGTGTTACAAGACTCTCTACGTGGACCCCTGCTATGATGACATGCTGCGGCTGGGAGACCTTCCCTCCGGAGCCGACCTCCTTGTCGTGCGTTCGCCAGTTTTGATAATTAATTGATATGTTGCTTTCGTTGCCGCATGTCGGCATCCACCCGTTGCGTAGTCTTGCTTACGCTCCGTCATCGTGCGTAAAGTTGCTGCTGCTGCTGCTGCCGCCGCTGCTGCTGTGGAGATGTCACGTGCCTTATTTTTGGCATGTGTTGGGTCGTTGGGCACCGTTTGTCAGTCCTACAACAGCTTTTACTATAACAATCACTACTAACTACTTCCGCGATAATTATTACTACTGGGTTAGTATCCGTTTTGGCTTAGAACGGCGACGACAACGACGACAATGCTGCCGTCGCTGATCGTTACCATGTTGTTGTTGTTGTTGTTGTTTGTTGTTGTTGTGGTAGATGCAGCAATCTGTATAGGTGGTGGGTGCTCATAGAGAACGATAGTGGTCGTCGTCATCATAAAGCGCTGGAGCTGATCAAGATCAACAATCAACAAGGCAGTTCTTGGTCATCGATGTTGCTGGCGCTCCCAGTCCTCCCTCTGTTCGTCTGGCTGGTCAGTCAATCAGTCAATCGGTCAATCGTTCGTTCATTCATTCTTTGGCCGCACAATTGTTTCCCTGTCTGTTATGCATCGGCCGGCTGCGCCGTTTTCCCCCTTTTACCACACACTTTTCCTCCGCCCCCCCAGCCCCCACCTACGCCCCCAATCCTTTCTCTTCTTTCCGTTCATCCATCCATCGGTCCGTCCAGCGTGAGCATCGACGTCCTCGGCAGCGACAGCGGGAGCTGGAGCTGCAGCAGCAGCTCGTTATATTGCTCAACGCCCAACTCCGTAGACGTGGTGGTGGTGGTGGTGGTAGTAATGAAGTAGTGGACATGATCAGGATCATCATCGCATTAGTCTTTTTCCCTAACCCTCCCTTGGCCTTTCACCGTTCATCGCCTTCATCATCATCATCATCATTATCATCGTCGTCGTTGTCGTCATCTTTTTGTCACATCTCGGTGTCGGTCTGTCTGCTCATTAAACAGAGTTTCGTGTGTTCGTCTGCAGCTGCTACAGCTACTGCCGTTATCGTTGTTGTTGTTGTTGTTGTTGTTGTCGTCGCCGTAGTTTGTCGGCAGTTCACGATACGCCGCAACTGCACCACGATTCACAGCAGCAGCAAGCAACAACAACAACAACAACAGCAAAATCAGCGACAACAACAACAACCACAACAAAAGCACTCATCACCGCTGCTGCTATTCTAAGGTGGGAAAAGTTGAGTCGAGTAACAACAACACTGCTGCCGCTACAGCAGTTGCTGATGAGTCTTCCTTCGACACTCGCCCGCAATTTACTGTCGCAAACAGACAGCTAGTGACCGTGTTGATGAAAGGTATGATGATGATGATGATGACGATAATGATGATCATGATGGTGGTGGTAATGGTCAATGATGATGATGCGGGTGGTAGTGGTGGTTCGCCAGCCTAAAAACAGAGAGAGAGAGAGAGAGACAACGCAAACACTGCATTATTCGAAGAAGACGATATAGATCGTGGAATCTATATATATATATATATATATATATATTTATATGGATAGTGGAATGGCCATGCTTGCCAATGAGGTCGTCTAGCTGCTCTGTCAGCTCTCAAGCCATAGTTGCATGCAGCTAGCCAGAAGTATGCCGGCCGTCGTCGGAGCACGTCGTCGGACTGGACCCACACGCCCACCCATGGAGCAGACGCAAGCTGACGCTGGACAAAGAGAGAAGGAAAAGAAGATGAAGAAGAAGATGGAGAAGAAGAAGCACAAGAAGAAAAAGAAGAGAAAGAGGAGGAGGAGAGAGAGAGGCGCAAGAGAAGGAGGAACAGCAACATCAGCAGCAGCGGCGGTGCCACCAGCAAAAGAGATGTAGTGTTGTGGTTGCGCAAGTAAGTCGGCGGTTTCGTGCCGCCAACACCGCCAATGCTGCTGCCGCTGCTGCTGTTGCTGGAGGCACAACTGCTGCGGGCCCTCGTGTCGACGTCATCGTCACCGAACGTCACCTCTACGAGCGGAAACAACAGGAGCTGTAGTTGTAACAGCAGCAGTAGTAGTAATAGTAAGGAAGAGAGGGAGCAGTAGTAAAGCAGAGCGAGAGAGAGAGAGAGGGAGAAAGTAGTAGTAGTAAGAGAGAGAGAGGAGTAAGGAAAAAGGGCTACTAGTGCCCACCCTCGCTCCAGCAGAAGCAGCTCGACAACAGCAGGCAGTATGTGAAAGAGGTACGTACCTGCTTGAGGTCGCTTGCTTCACGGGGGGGGGGGGGGGGGGGAGGGGCGGGGGGAGGTCAGACACAGCAGACCACAACACAGACACACACTCACAGACGCAGACACTCATATACAACATGCACAACCCCCCGGGGAGAGCCGACCATGCTTGGTTGGAAAGGATTTCATTATGTGGTGGAGGAGAGCTAGCCAGCCAGCCAGCCAGCGTAGGCAGCGAACGGTGGCCCTCCTGCTGTCAGACGACTACGATGACCACAACAACAACAACGACACCGACGACGACGACACCGACAAAGTAGCTACGCCTCTCTCCTCCATTGCCTTCTCTCCCTCTCTCTCTCACTCGCTCTTGAGCTCCCCTCTCCCTCTCTCCAGCTTCTGACCTCCTCCTCCTCCTCTCGTTAGTAACACCACTCTGTATCTGTTTATTCTCTGTATCTTTTGCTTGCCCTCGTCTCCTTCAATTTTGCTCCTCTTCCCGTACCCCCTCCCCATCTGCCCTTCTCCCTTGCCCTTCCCTTTCCGTTTGCCCGGCTTTGTGTGTCGATACGATACGTTCATCTCTCTCTCTGCAAGTCTGTTTGGTTTCTGGTTGGCAGCTGCGATTCGCCTTCGTCGTCGTCGTTGTTGCCGCCGTTCGACACACGACGACAGTCAGAAAGGCGGGCGGGTTGATGAGCCGGTTGGCAGTCGTTCGACAACCACGGCGGTGCTGGTTGACAATGTGAACAACAAGCCAGGAACTCATACGGCTGCGGTGGCGACTTCCTAACCCAACGACGACGACAACAACAACAACGACAACATTATCATCATCATCACCACCACCACAGTAACAACAACAGCAGCAGCAGCAGCAACAACAACAACAATAGAAACAACGAGAGCAACAGCAATAACCAAAGCCAAAAGGCAACAATCGAGCAAGAGGAAACCTACGACGGGCTTTCTTTCCCTTTCTCGACCGTCGTCGTCGTCGTCGTCGCAAGCCGGCAGACAAGAAGACGAGGAGAAAAAGAAGACAAGAGCAAGAGAGAAACTAATCAACAAGAACAACAATAGCAACAACGACAACGACAGGAACGACGTCAACGACAGGAATGACAACAGTAGCAACGACGACAACGACAGCAGCAGGAATAGTGTTGACGACGTTGACGGCTGGCTGAGGTGGCTGCAAAGAAGCCGGTGGTGGTCAGTAAGCAACTGCAGCAGCAGCAGCAGCAGCGGCAGGAGCCGTGAGTGGCTGGAGTCGCCGGCTAACGGCGCCCTTGCCAGCAGCAACAGCAGCAGAAGTAGCAACAAAAGAAGCAACAGCAGAAGCAGCAACAGCAGCTATAGTTAAACTGACAGATAGATACGCTGCCAGCATGGAGGCGCTCGTGAGCCGAGGATGGTGATAGTGTTTGTCGTACGACGTAGCACTAAAGCGACGTAGCATAACTATTATTTACTGCTGTCTATGGCTGTGTGGTTGTCGGTGTTGTTGTTGTGGTTGTCGGTGTTGTTGTTGTTGTCATCATCGTCGTGAGATCCACCACGAGACGGTCATTGAACGGGTAAAGTCCTGACGTCCACGTCGAATGAACCAACGAGGCGCCGAATGAAAAGGGAAAGAAGAGAGCGTTGAGGAACACCGCAACAGCAGCGGCAGCGACGTCAACAAAAGTAGCGATAACAACAACAATAAGGATAACAACAGCAACAGCAACAACAATAACAGCATCAGCATCAGCAGCAACAACAACAACAACACACGAAGGAAAGAAGGGCCGCCACGCGTACAGCCACGAAATCGCCGGCAAACGCCGATCCGATCCGATCCACTGGTGGTCGACACTCATCATAGCGACCAATTGTTGTTCCGACACCACTGACAAGCCCTGTCTTTTCTGTGTGAGTGAGCTTAGGAGTTGATCTTATTGTTGTGAAAGTGTACTGGTGGTGTGATAGAGGTGGTTGTTGATGTTTTTGTTATTGTTGTCGTTGTCGTCAAAGTGTTGTGGTTGTTGTTGTTGTTGTTGTTGTAGTCGTCGTTGTCAAGTGCTGCAGTTGTTGTGATTGTTCTTATTACTCTTGTTGTTGTCGTCGTCGTCGTTGTTGTTGTTGTCTTTGTTCTTATTATTGTTGTTGTCGTCGTCGTCGTCATTGTCGTTGTCATCGTCGAGTGTTGCTGAGAGTGTCCCAAAACGGAGTGACAAGTTAACGGATGGCGCACGGTGAACGGCACAGCCTCGGGTGGGCCGGGTCCTTCTAGATTTATGTAGATGGACGCTGACAGCGACGGAACATCGACGTGACAGCATGAATACCCGACCCGATCGCTGCTGTGAATCGAACGAGTGGCAGCTGATCGGCCATCTGGTCGTCAGAACAGCCAACAGCCGATTGTGCTGCTGTACAACACTTGTTCACTGAAAAAAACAGCTGTGCAACATGCAGCTTGAGGATGATGATGGCGATGAGCCGATCGAATGCTCGAAGTTGAGAAACTATAGTTGGTTGCAGCAGCAGCAGCAACAACAACATCGTCAACATCAGCAGCAGCAGCAGCAGCAGAAGTCGCAGCAACAGAACCGTGGCCCGACTGACTAACTTAAGTGACCAACCCAATTGATGCAGATGTAGTGACTAAATTGGGAAATCTTCACGTGTTAGCTAGCCAATGACTAGTCGAGCAAAGCGCGTAAAAGTATGCCGTGACCATTGATGATTGAACTTGAGTGAACATTGCTCCCCCACGCCGTCGGCCTTTCCTTTTCCTCTTCCTTTCGTTTAATTTGCCGTTGCTGAATCTGCCCTTTTCCACCACTTTTCCGGCTTGCTTGCGATTTAGCCAGCTCAGAAAAAAAAGCGGGCGAACGTGACAACGGTTTCTCTGCGGATTGGACCGGTCGTTGACTCGGAGCAGCTCGAAGTTCGGAATAGTTGGTCTTCTGATCATCATCACCATCATCATCGTCCTCATCCTAATAACCAACACCAACATTTCCAGAATCCCTATTACTATCATCACCATCGTCATCGCCAACATCATTATTGTGATATTCATCACCATCATCATCACCACCATCACCATTACAATCGTCATAATCTAATCACTCAATCACATAATCGTCAACGTGCTCGTTATCGCATGGCATCGTCGGCCGATGGCCAGCCAACCCAAGCTGGATATTTGTGATGGTCACGGTGTCTCCTGTAGTGCTAAAAGAAGTCGTCGTTCTGGTTGCTGGGGTTCGAGTTGGGGTTCGGATTGGGGTTTGTGGTTGTGTTGGTGGTGGTGCTGCTGCTTGCAGCTGCTGTCGTCGTCAGCCCTTGCTATCACATGCGGCTCAATTGTTCAGCCGCGCAGCGCAATTCTCTAAACGCATACCAGTCGATACAGAGCAGCTACTGCTAAACCTCTTGGCGGTGGCCCGTGACGACGGCCCGTGTAAGAACGCCACGCTGTCTATGGGGGCCGATGTTTGTTTCCGAAGTAGCGTTCGTAGAAGCGCTCTCGATCGACGTCGCAGTCACGACTGCTGTTGTTGCCCATGCTGCCTATGTGTGAGCATAGGGGCGGTGTCAGCAACGAGAGAGCAGCAGCCAACAACAGCAGCAGCAGCAGCAATAGTACCCGACGCTTGACGCTCGGCCTCTCACGACCGGATCTGGTGTCGGAACGACTTTAACAACGCTCTGACCAGCCGGTCGGCGTTGGCAGCAGCGCAAGCGACACCTGTCGGACGGTCGAGTTACTCAGTTATGTCTTTGTCGTGAGGGACTGAGTAGGTGGCAGACTCGCTAGCTACTTATCTAGCTACCTTGCCCCCAAGTTGAGTCAACAGACAGACAAACAAACGAACGAACGGCCGGCTGCTATAATCGAAAATTATTTTGCACAAAACGCAAAAGAAAAGCCGACGAAGAGAGTGCTACAATAGCAATTAGACAACAAGAAGCCAGCCGAAGAACAAAGAAGAAAAAAGAGGAGAGGTACAGCAACAACAACAACAACAGCAACATCAACAACAAAAGGGAAGCACGGGAAAAAGAAAAAGCAGAGCAAACGAGGACGAAGAAGAACAAGAACAACAGAAGCATGGCCCGTTGGGTGCACGCGCTCACCATGAATCCCGTTATGTTCGCGGTGCGTCGTCGCAGACTGTGGCGTACCGGTATCCTGATCGCTGTGGGCCTGTTTAGCCTTGCGATGCTGCATATGAACGGTCGGACACGCCGGCGTGCCGCGAACGCCGACTCCGACTCCGGCTACAACTCCAACTATATCGCCAAGTACCTGGACGAGCAGCGGCAGAAGCGCGTGGCTCCGGCGCAGTTCGGACAGTCGCCTGATTCGCCCGTCCTCCACGCGTCAAACTCACAACTGCCGGGCATTCTTCCGGTGGCGCCGGCCGCCGACGAGCTGCCGTTCTTCAATCAGATCCGGCCCGGCTGGGGCAAGGACGGCGAGGGCGTCTACCTCAGCGACGACGAAGCAGGTCGAAGCCGACAAGATCTTCTCGCAGGCGGCGTTCAACGTGTTCGTGTCCGATCGGATGCCGCTCAACCGGACGCTGGTCGACGTCCGCCACCGCGACTGTCGAAAGGTCGCCTACCCGCTGAGTCGGCTGCCCACGGTCTCGGTGGTGATCATCTTCACCGACGAGATCTTCTCGACGCTGATGCGGACCGTCGTCACGACGATCATGCGCTCGCCGCCGCACCTCCTCAAGGAGGTCATCCTCGTCGACGACTTCAGCCAGCGGGCCGACCTCAAGGGCCGGCTCGACAAGTTCATCGCGCACCACTTTCGGCCCGGCCTCGTTCGGCTGCTTCGGCTGCCGCGCCGCTCGGGACTGATTCGGGCTCGGCTGGCCGGCGCCCGAATCGCCACCGGCGACGTGCTCATCTTTCTCGACTCGCACTGCGAGACGACCGAGGGCTGGCTGGAACCGCTGCTGCATCCCGATCTACGTCGATCGGCGCGCCGTCGTCTGTCCGGTCATCGACATCATCGACGACAAGAACCTGCGCTACGTGGCGGCCGTCGGCGACCACTTTCAGATCGGCGGCTTCAACTGGAAGGGCGAGTTCTCGTGGCACAACATCCCGCTGGCGTGGAAGACGAACCGCGCGTCGCTCGCCTGAACCCATGAAGTCGCCGACGATGGCCGGCGGCCTGTTCGCCATCAACCGCGAGTACTTCTGGGAGAGCGGGTCGTACGACGAAGAGATGGACGGCTGGGGCGGCGAGAACCTCGAGATGTCGTTCCGCATCTGGCAGTGCGGCGGGCAGATCGTGATCGCGCCGTGCTCGCACGTCGGCCACATCTTTCGCGACTACCATCCGTACAAGTTTCCGCAGGGCAAGGACACGAACGCCATCAACACGAAGCGGGCCGTCGAAGTGTGGATGGACGAGTTCAAGAAGTACTTCTATCAGAGCCGGCCCGAGCTGCTGAAGATGGACGTGGGCGACATTTCGGCGCGCCAGCGGTTCCGCCAGCGCAACCAGTGCAAGTCGTTCAAGTGGTACCTCGACAACGTGTACCCGCACAAGTACCTGGCCGAGGAGCACTCGCAGGGCCACGGCATTATCCGGAACCCGGACACGAACATGTGCCTCGACACGTACGGCAAGTCCGAGGACACCGTGGCGAACCTCGGCATCTTCATGTGCCATCCGATCGCCGAAGAGGCCACAAATCAGCTGCTGTCGCTGTCGAAGAAGGGCGAATTGCGGCGTGATGACAACTGCGCGTCGGTCGTATGGCTGGACTCGCACCGCCGCCGAGGTCGAGTCGTGATGGACAAATGCGACGAGGTGCCTCAGGCGAAGCAGGTGTGGACGCACGTCAAACACGGGCCGATCGTTCACGGACAGTCGGGCCTCTGCATCACGGCGGAGGATTCGGACACCGATGAGGTGTTCGTCGAAGTCTGCACGGGTCATGCGCGCCAGCAGTGGTCCTTCCATAAGTACACACAGTTCGCCTCGGTAGCGGCGCGGTAGAAGAGGTGTGGCGAACTGCTTTCCTTGACACCGAGAGTCTCTTGCCGAGCCGGCACACGAGACCTGCCAGCAAACTCATCGGAAAGGCGGTACTAAAGTCAGAGGAAATACTAAACTTGATACAAGCTAGTTTCTTAGTCAGTTAATTGGCAACTGTGTTCAGATTTGCCTTTGCAATTCATTAACTAGCCATGTAGGGCCGGGGACAAGCGGCAAAAAAAGCAACTTGGAACTACAGCGAGCAAAGTATAGACCAGCCTTTAGATATAATATAAATATATTTTTAGAATTATATATATATATATATATATCTTTTTAAAAACGTTGTTTAGAATAAAACTTAGGTGTACAGGTGTAAATAAAGTTATTTTTCACGGCTTTGCTGTACGTATAGAATTTCAATTGTACATAGTATATTTAGGAATGTTAAATAAATGTCTTGTCGGAAACGTGTGAACTCATTCTATCTAGCAATAGGACGCTTTACACAGAGTAGTACAATCTACTTGCGTAAACTATTTTAACATGGTTAAAGATTTAGCGCACTTATATATATATATATATATATATATATATATATATATATTAGACATCAGGTGCTTATGTTGATGTATTGAGCGATTCCTGTAGCTGCTCCAGCATTTTAAAAGGTTCGACTAACCACGAACATTCGGCGTATAATAATCCTGTAATGATATGCTTTTACTCATACAAATTAGATGCATTTCAGACGTGTATGCATGTACAGTAACCTCTTTAAATTATGTAAGTTTTAAGTAAATTTTAGCCATGAAGTAAACATTTTAGGTAATGAACTTTAACATGAAGAATAATGAATATGCTCAGGGCTCACATTGGGTACTTTGGTACTGTAATAGCTAGCTATAGACCGATCTAGCCAGTACTGAATATTGAAAACAAGTATATGTTGCGGTAATGTACCAATAGGTGATTTGCATGTCCCTGCTAGCCTTTCCTTGTAAACAGATCGCCTTTCGTGATATTCTACTCCGGATGCTTTATTGGTAGAATATTTAATCATACGTCCAGGCTTTAGGATGCTGGTGTTATATCTGGACCCTTTGATCTTTTGCTGTGCTTTGTGCTTAGGGGCCGCTTCGGCGACCTCACTATTTCTGTAATATTGGCAGTCATGGGAGTTGTTTCGCCTTCCTTTAAATCGTCGAAAGTTCTTAGCTTAGTTGCCAAATCACTGGCTACTTTTGACCGGAGGTGTTGGCCCCATCTTAAAACCCCGTACACAGTCGGATTTACCGACATATCTAGCGATTACTTCCCGGTAATGCTCTTGGATGTATCTTTTGTGTCGAAATAAAATCTTTCGTATCTGCATGCAGGCCGGAAAACGGATAATAGGAATTTTTGTTTGTTTATGATAACTGACAAATGTAAGTGTTTCTATTTGCGGATGCCTGTCTTACATGTACATGCATGAATTACGCCGACGCAACTAGAAGGGGCAAGGTTCTGCTGCGTAAATCTAACTAAGCAATAGCTGCGAGTCGGAGCTCTCAGTGTAATCGCGGCGTACCGGACGGTGAGCGCAGCGGCGGCTCTCGTCCTTGCTGGAACGATCCCCTGGGATCTGAAAGCAGCCGAACGCCGCCGCTTATGGGGTAACCCCCAGCGCAAGAAGGACGAGGAGCGTCGGCATACTATTGACCTCTGGCAGGAAGAGTGGGACGGCTTACAAGAGGGTGCCCCGGGCTCCAGTCTCCGCGCCGTAATATCCAACATCAAAGACTGGCAAGAACCGTCCGGGGGTGAACTCACCCAGATTCTGCCAGGCTATGGTGACTTCCAGTCCTACCTGTTCAGGATCGAGAAGGCTACCAGTCCCAAATGCATCCACTGCGGTGATGAACCAGATGACACCCAGGGTGAGCAGCGCGCCCCCTACTGCCTCTAATGAATACGCAGGCTTTTAACTTACGTGACATCTGCAAAAAAATGACGGAATCGCTCTTAAACTAACTAGAACACCATAGCCGAAGCCTTTATATCCATTTTACAGAAGAAAACAAGCGCCAACCACCTAAGGCGCCCCCCTCCCCGTGGCTTCCGGGGAACACACCCGCCAGGAGTAGTAGACTCGCCACCCCCCCCCTGACTGTTTGATGAGACGCGCAAGCAGTTCCCAGTCAGGTGTGGCATTTTATGTCTTTCCTGTGCCAACATATGTGCCTATTTTGCTATGGACGCACAACTATGGACGCAGCAAGAAAGTCTGCCGGATACAATAGTATCAAGAATTTGCCTGTTTATTAGAGTTCCGGCCCTTGGTGGCGGCCTAATATGTTTATATCTGCCAATTTCACTAACAGCATGGACGTTGTCGAATATATATATATATATATATATATATATATATATTCGACAACGTCCATGCTGTTAGTGAAATTGGCAGATATAAACAGATTAGGCCGCCACCAAGGGCCGGAACTCTAATAAACAGGCAAATATATATATATATATATATTAAGTCATGTTTTAAGGTTGCTGACATATATATATATATATTTATTCGACAACGTCCATGTTTTTTAAGGGTTGCTGACATAAAGGGCTTTTTTTGCCGTATGGGCATTCTGATAAAGAGTTGTGTTGCTTCGGCAAACAAACACGGTTAATATGACTGTTACTGACCATTCGTTTATTTGGCCTGTCAGAATTCTCTAGCCGTGAATAAGGCCAAGGCTTACCATTACCGTCACTCTTTTCTGATGGCTACGATTGATTTAGCTGACTTCCGGCCGAGTTTCCGGGGCAAAGGGATGCTGCCACTGCAGCGCCTTCCGCGCAGTTGTGGGCTATATATCACAACGACCGCGTCTACCAGATCAGAGGCGCATAATTGTGCAGATGCGAAGCAATAGTCCACAAATCCCTACCCATCCGTAAGCTTCTACAAATTACATTGTTTATGCAACGAGGAGGCTTTATAATAAACATTATCTAATTTGAGGGCGACGAATTCCAGAGTGAGTAATTGTGTAAACAATAGGCTGGGTCTTAATTATATTTATTTTGATTTCTTGAAAGCATTTGATAGAGTAAACCATGTGAAACTTGTACATAAAATTAGGTACTTGAATTCTGATACTCACACTTTATCATGGGGTACTAGTTTTCTCACCTGTAAGAGAGTTCTGCGTTCGCGTTAATAATAGCCTTTAGTAAGTTTGTGCTGTGTGCTTTTCTGGGAAGGCTAGCGATATTTCAAATGGCATTAGTGACCTTGGGGTTACGGTGAGACCGGAACTGGATTTTGATACTCATATCACATAACTTATCCGATCAAGTAGTCTAATGAATGTAATAACGTATTTCATTGTTTAAAGTTCATGGTTAGAATCCTTGCATGATGCAATATAAAGGTTTGGTTGTTCCTAATGTATCTATTGCTGTGAGGTTTGGCGGACTTATTTAGATTTAGGAAAGTGTAGAAAAGAAATTTCCTTCGTCGTGCCTCATTAAGGTATAAAGTTGCCTGTAATTGCCTTGCAATGAGCCCTGTTTGGGAACTGAGGTCCGGAACGGATTGACATATTTACGACTGTAGTTTAAGCTTATCAAATGTATTGACTATTTTAGCATTCACTCAAACAATTATAGAAGCGGTAACACGCGATATTGCTCAAAACAGATTTGCCAACAGCGATCGTGTAAATCAATTCTTTTGTGGCGGATCGCCAGGGCACTGAGAACTTGAAATGCTAACGGTGGAAACGTGGGCATACATGGAAACTGACTGCTATATGCATATATGCAACAGTTTGTAAAGCGTGACTATTGTGAATAATGTTTTCCTTTAATAAAATAAAGGTGCATTTAAATTAAAAATAAACCTTCCATGAATAATGATGTTGTTTGTGTGGACTAAAAGCCTTGCACTCCTGGTTCTACGCTTCCTTAACCGCCTGAGCTGCCCCTATCGTCTGCATAACCGTCCCAGTTATTACCACTCCATTCTTTTACTTGCAACGTGTCTTATTCCGGAATAAGCAATGGTAACTTTTGTAGATTGATTGTTTAAAACACCTCCAAGGGCTAGCTCGTCGATTGTCTTATTACTCGGTGCATTGTCGAACGCTGCCTTTGGGTCCACGGACGCCGCATAAACAGATATTCGTGGTTACTCCTGCTACCCTTATTTCCGCCTAATGGCACCCATACCTCATCCAACAATTCTGGAACCGTTTGGAATATATGCGTGATGCTTCACGTGCATTCCTCGGGAGGTCCTTGTAGGTCTTTGTCATTAGTTCTATTTGGAAACCCGTGAATTGCATACAGCCATTTACATTTTTGTAGCTTTGCTTCTTGGTGGGGTCAGTTTGGCCCCACCAAACTGGCCCCACCAATTATTTCAAAATCGAAAAAATTGATTTTGAAATAGTGGCTGAGGTTTTTTCTTCATTGAGGACCTTCTTCAGGTGCTCGGCAGTTTCTCCAACGCAATTCGCTGAGTCCAACAAATTCATTTAAAAGCGGATACCTTTGCCATTTATTTAGGTCCAACAAGTCCGTTTAAAATTGAATACTCTGCCATTTTTATTTAGTAGAATCTTAGTAGTTGCGGTTTTTCTTAGAACCCGTCAGAGCTCCGCAATTTCATATTTTTAGGTTATTTGGACTATGAGTGCCCTATCCACGTCTATACCTAAGTTGGGTATCTTCGGGGGCAGTCTCGGCACCACTACAGGGTCTCCTGCTAAGCACTTGCTCTAAAACCTTGTAGCACGACTGCTCTTCTATATCTCCTCCGTATGAGACAGACCCAAAAAGAAGACAGGAAACAGGCGACAATCCTGGCTTGCAAGAGTTTCATTGCATTGAGTGGCTTCTATAAAGAGCATCAGTTGTTGTACTTTTGTTAGAAACTTATAGATGATTGTGCCCAATTCCGCGAGAACCTTACACTCATTGTTCACCGCTTTAAATTCGGCACGTAGGACCAGAACAGAGCACTACTTCATTTTGTTTATCCAAGAGTGCCATGAACTCCGTTTCCGTGCCGTCGGACGGAACTTCTAGTTACGTAGATATTCTATATAGAACCGTTAGGTCAAAGCGATCATGTGTTCTGCATAGCTTGTGTTTATAAGTCTGGCCATGATAAACCGTAATAGCCTAACGTGAGGATGATAGGCAGTTCGCGTGGAAGTGGTACTTACATTCTGCATATTATGGTAAGCGTTATTTTTTGGATCGTTTAAGCTTAACAGCACAATAAAAAGTATTTATTTAATGGCCGGTAGATAGTTCGCGATTCTTTTCTGGCTGTCCTTTGTAATCAGAGAACCCTTCATATGTTGTCACTGCAGATATTTTTTCTTAATATTTTATGGCTTGATGTTTGAGGGTTTTACGATGTCGATGATATTGCGATGCACAATGCAATCTTGCTGGACAGAATGCCTAGACGGTGTTGATTGTCAGTCGCGTACCTATCTTCTTGCTATGTGGCCCGTGGCAGTAATGTACAATAAATAGCCCCGGATAGTTCTTGACCCATCGGCCTTTAGAAACTACTGCCCTTGGGCCTTGAGGTGTTGAGCCATACGAGAAACTCACACGTGCTGGGCTGCATTGCGGTCATGCTCTTCGATGTATTCCTAACGTCAAGATTATCGGCATCATCCCAGCAACTATCGTGCCTGACTGCATACAAGCAGCAGCAGCATCGGCCCTTTTGTGCAGGCGATTTCCTTTCGCTGGCGTGCGAAGCGCTGTGGTCGTTGCGGTGCCTGCATATCCGAGACGCAAAACGCATAACCGTGCAAGTGTGGAACACTATTTTGTGCTGCTGACGCATGATGCACATGTGGGACTCACAAACTTATCATAATTATCAATTGGATGATTCTACTCCACCTCCCAGGCTTTGTACTATTAGTTCAAATTGTGGAGTACATAGTTCTACGGGCTTGGAATACCATAGGCATTTTTTCAAGCCACCGAGTGCCGGACATGCTATGATATCTAGTGCTTGTGGCAGCCACATAGATGTGAGCTGTGAAAAACACGCGCGCGACGTCTGCGAGAATATCCGATTCCAGTATTACTCTTAACCGACTGCTAGCCAATACTGACGTAACGACGAAGCGTCGAACGCAACAGATGTAGTCCTCAGACGAAAGACGTATCTTTTTTTTAATTTTAGCTGTAGTAAGGCAGGTATGGCTCGATGGATTCACGTGGTCACGAAGCACCCGTTGATACGCTCGATCCGTAAACGCAGAGCAAACTGGCCCAGCATTGTCGTCTTTGCTGCGATCGCTGCAATCGGTGTGTTCATGCTAAATGAAGGGTGCGTGTGGGGAACACGGCGTAACTTGCTTGTCGGTTCGGACCGCGAAATGAGGACCTTTTTCGAGGCGGAACAAACCATCGACTCGAGCACCGACGTCGATTTGCAGCTACCAACCATCGACGAGGAGGACTTCTTTAGGCAGATGCGCCACGATTGGGGCAAAGGCGGCGATGCCGTACATCTTAGCGACAAGGACAAACCTCAGGCCGACAAGCTATTTGCACAGGCAGCCTTTAACGTGTTCGTCTCTGACCGAATACCGCTCAATCGGACGCTGCCCGATGTCCGACCCACCCACTGCAGGACAGTGGACTACACAGACATCAAGCTACCGACAGCCTCGGTGGTTATCATCTTTTTCGACGAAATCTTCTCCGCCCTGCTGAGAACTGTCGTTACGACAATTATGCGATCGCCTGCGCACCTTCTCAAGGAAGTGATTCTCGTTGACGACTTCAGCCAACGGCCAGATCTCAAACACCGACTAAGCAGATTCATCTCGCACCACTTTCGTCCCGGCCTCGTGCGTTTGCTGCGCCTGCCGAAGCGGTCCGGTTTGATTGTGGCTCGCCTTGCCGGAGCGCAGCTGGCTACAGGAGACGTGCTGATCTTCCTCGATTCGCACTGCGAAGCGACGCACGGCTGGTTGGAGCCGCTTCTCCACCCGATTCAGCTCGATCGACGATCGGTCGTTACGCCAGTCATTGACATTATTGACGAAGTCAGCTTCCAGTACCTGCACTTCGAGGAAGACCGGTTTCAGATTGGAGGCTTTTTGTGGAGCGGTGACTTTGCCTGGATTAACATGCCCGACGCGTGGAAGACCGCCCGTGCCTCGCTGGCCGAGCCCGTCCCATCGCCGACGATGGCTGGTGGCCTGTTTGCCATTCACAGGGAGTACTTTTGGGAGAGTGGGTCTTACGACGAACAAATGCAAGGCTGGGGTGGCGAAAACCTAGAAATGTCGTTTCGCATCTGGCAGTGCGGCGGCCGCATTTTAGTCGCGCCCTGTTCCCATGTCGGCCACATCTTTCGCTCGTTTCGGCCATACGAACTGCCAGGAGGTGAAGATACGGCGAGCGTCAACATAAAACGAGCTTTCGAGGTATGGGCGGACGAGTTTAAAGAGAACCTCTATGAGAACAGTCCCGAACTTCGGGAGGTAGACGCTGGCGATCTCTGTGCACGAAAGTGGTTCCGAGAACAGAGCCAGTGCAGGTCCTTTGAGTGGTACCTGACCAACGTCTATCCACAGAACTACGTTCCGAAAAAACATTCAGTGGCACAGGGAATCGTTAGAAATGTCAACACAAGCAAATGCTTAGATACCTGTGGAACTCTAACCAGGCTCACCGTCGCTGAGTGTGGTTTAGGTGACCAAGTGGCTTATGGCCAGCTGATGTCGTTTTCGAAGAAAGGCGAGCTGCGGTCAGACGAAGTCTGCACCTCGGTAGAATGGGAACAGAACGCAGACAGAGAGCTTCGAAATCGGGGAAAAGTTGTCATGACACCGAGTGTCTAGAGTTTCCTCTGAACGGGCTGGAATCTGGAAACACGTCAGGCAGCGGCCTATCGTGCACAGGGAATCGGGACTCTGCTGTGGAACCACTGAAACTGCGGAGACAAGGTTGTGTGGGAGGATTTTTAGATCTTAAAAAGCATATAATATGGTGGATAGAACAAAGTTGTATCAAATTATGTTGGATGTGGGTTTTGAGAGAAGCTGGGTGGAGTTACTAGAAACAATTACAGGAATAACAAGGCAAGAACGATAATGGAGACCGAACAATCTAGAGTGTTTATAGTTGCTAAGGGGTTACCAAGGCTGTCCAATGCCATCGGTGATTTCTTTTATGTATATAAAGAGAATAGCGCAAATCATTGATGGAACGGATTTAGGATGGCAGATAAGGGACATTTATGTATATCAAGACACCTGTGCTGCTGTTTGCTGACGATATGGTCAGCAAACAGCAAAGTTCAACAAATGTTGAATGCATGTGGGGAAGCAGCGGAGGAACTGGGCATGGCGTTTAATGGAAAAAATAGCGCAATTATAGTATTCAATGGGGTTAGGGGGAAAGGAAACTTGCAGTGTATAAACATATTTTAAAAGTCAGTACATGTACCTTGGGTTGACATCCAGGGGATAATTATTTAGAGGAAGAAGTTATATTACGGAAGAAGAAGGCTAAAAGGAAAGAAATGCAGTAACGTGTAATAGGTTCTGGGGGTTTAATACATTTATAGTAACAAGGAATATATGGAAGGCCATGTATGTGTCAGGATTGACCTTTGCTAATGCTTCTCTGGTCCACGGAGCGGGGTTGGGAAAGAAGTTAGAAACAATACAACGAGAAGAAATAAGATTTGCATTGGGTTGTTGTTTTAATTGCGCCGGGAGTTTCTTGAGCGTGAAAGGGTAATGTCAAAATGTATACAAAGGGAAGTACAAAGTAAGCTAACCTTTAGTATTAGGATTAAAAATGTCTTAAATAAAAGATGGGTTAAAGAGATGCTATATATATATATATATATATATATATACATGTATCTGAATAGATTCATATATATCATGACTCATAGTGATGATTTATTAAGAAGACTGATGGAGCGACAATTGTCTATATATATATATATATATATATATATATATATATATATATATTAGAGATCGGGTGACTAAACCGGAAAGCCGCAACGAGCCTGAAAAGACATCACGCCCGAATAGTCGTTTCGTCGCTGCCTCGCCTGTGCAATCTAGTGCAGCACGCCGATCCCACCACCTGTTACTAATGTCACAACATATGGCATGCGGCAAGAAACGAAGGACAAACGAAATCCCTCTAACGTCGCCAGTAATGAACGCCGTGTCGCCGATAAATCAATTAGCTATCTGATAAGCTTAGTATTGTTTAACGGGAAATTTGCTGAGTCCTGAAACAGACATTTTCCTGGCCCAAATAACTCTCGGTGGCCAACGTTATGCTATATCGTATGCCAGGAATAGGTTGGCCAAGGCGCCCAGAAGGACGACCATGCAGAATTTCCTTGAATACTAAATCTTATTTTTTTGTTTTTCGGCCTTTTTTTGGTAGAACTAAGTCGAACTAGGCAATTTTCATCGGCAACCTTCTACGGAAGCCGGCTTGCTTGTCCGAGATGCTTTATTTTTTATCGAATGCCGCTTTTAGCTTCATACTGAGGCAAACTTCGGCAGGAAATCGTAGGTCACGACGCGGGCACGCTGTTGTGTATAATGATTTCCAAGGCGCTCGGTGGAGAGCCAGAACTACTCACGGTTAATCGATCAGGTGTTACAGAAAGTGTCGAATCCACGTATTACATCCACTAGAGTCAAAATGGATATCTATAGGGGCTACAAAAAGCTTTTTCGGTTTTGTCCGTAAAGAATCATTATAAAAATCTTTAAAAAAAATTGTAGACCCAATAGTATGCTCATGCGTATGTTTGCGGCGAAGGCAGAAAAGTACGAATATTTATCTTGTTTATTATTGCACTTCGAACGAGCAAACAATTATATAATTACACTTTATTACACTCAGTTAAGCCAATGACGCCAGTAATGATACATGCGCTGCACCGTTCAGCTAACGGCATGGTACTTTTTGCAGGCCCTGCCCTAGAATATCTGCAGACAGGCATGCGCCGGCGTCACGTCGCGAGGATATTAGTATTCTAGCCTGTGAACGCCTTTCCATCACTGTCCAACGGGAAAATGGCCTTAACGACAGCGGAAAAGGTAGTTAGAAAGACGACACCGCCAAAAGTTGTTCGAAGTTTCGTCTCAAGCGGATCGACGAGCTTTTGCAGGTCGAAACAATGATTGGCTGCTTAAACTCAGATCCGAACAGACCCAAAGTAATATTAAGTAAGGCTGACAACGAAGGGACTACGGCAATTGTCCTCACTACCTCGCACTCATTCATCAAAAACATTGAGCCATTTGTAAATGTATTTCCTCCTCCGCAAAAAAAACCTGCGTTATCGTTATACATACGTACAACGTTGTGTATTTTGAATACTGTTTATTTACCATAAATTGGAAGTATAATATTAATGACTCCATATAATATTAATTATTACTACATACGTTGTATATAACATAGTCCTGAATATATATATATATATATATATATATACGCTTTCGAGACCTCGTCGAGCAAGTAAGCCAACCATACGTGTTTAATGATCAAACTTAGTCGAATTGAAGAATGATGAAGAGCACCAGCAGTCTTTAATAGTAGTAGTATAAATATATCTGGTTGCGGTGTTAATAAATACAATATAGCAACCGCGGTCATAGTGCGTCTGGTAGTATAAATTCACATTAAGTAAGAAATTTCAATTTAACAAATAAGTGTATCTAACCCAATAATGACCATACGTATTCGTAGATGTGTGTGATTGACTGCTTGACTTTAACCCAATTCTGAAAATTTGAAGAAGTATTGCCTCAAAAAAAGATGAAATGCCGCGCTCACGAATCCTAAAAACACAATCCTGAGCCGACGGTAATTTCTTCCACTCCGTGCAAACAACTAACCGTATAAAAACGACAATTTGTGTTACATTATTTCTACTAACAACCTCGCTGGTTTCGTTGGTTACGTTCGACAGGAGTACCAAAAATCTGTGGTGGTAATGTTTGCAGACCGTGGTCGTACATCGCCAACTGCCAGATGTCATCAAGAGCACTACCTCTATGGTAGAGGAAGACTACCGCCATGAAATTCAGGTGTGGAGGTCGATTTGCTGGCTGGAGAGCCGTTATACGTTGCTGCAGCCAACCGTTGGAGTTTGCTAACGCCCTCTATGTGGGCCTCCGAGTTCATTACGTAGAAGTAGGCAATATCCAAAGATTGTCTGTTAACCCAGTAGTGAGGCTCTTCGTGCTTTGAAGATTGTTCCGGGGATCATATATGGTCTTCATATATGATAGCGTTTGAAATTACCTCACGCTAGACAATTTACCCAGCCTGAGAGATGTTTTTCATTATATATAAAGCGAGTGCTTTGTTTGTCTATCTGAGCAAGGAGCCATTTTATATGTTTCGTTTCGAAGTGGGAGGCTAAGGTCAAAGAGACCAGGTCGGAGATCATCGGGGGGTTTTCGGACGTATTCAACGCCTTGCATCTTTGGTCTAGTTTTGCATGTGACAGTCGCCACAAATACACTAGGTACATAGTATGGTATGTTCAAACATCGCCTGGTATGTTTAAACATCGCCTTTCATGAGGAGTGTACGAGTTGTGCACCTGCCAATTCTGTCTGCAGAGGTGGTCCAAATAACATGCAGTGAAATGCACAGCATTGGGCGATAAATCGCTTTCTTCACATGGAGAATAAATCACACAAAATTCTTCACATAAATAAGGTAAAGGATTACGGAGACAACCTTATGAAGTGTATATTATACTTAATTTGAGTTAAATAAACATAGCTGAATATTTAGAGTGTCCGAATGTTCAGCTGGCTCTTTTAAAAATATCTTTCTATGAATGTCCCGGAACTTCCTTAAGTTAAGATTGTTAATTACTGATTGGCGTGGCAAGCTAATCAAAAACCGCCTTTGTTGTGAGTTGAATTGCTTTGTACGAAAGCTGTTACAATTATCCTAGCCGTTCGTGCGGTCTATCCGACTTTGTCAAAATACATATGTAACAAATTTAATTAAAAACCATCAGGCAAAAATATTAAAGGGGGATTATTAAATATAAAGAGTCATGCTATTAATTAAACTGATTGTTTTTAATAAATGTTCACAATTTACTTTTGAATCATTTTCTTAAAACGATTGCAAAGAGTTAACATTATTATTAGAATAGAAACATTGTCAGTATCTAAAAAATTGGTTTGAATTATATTTTCCATTTATTTTTTAAATAAAATATATCTATGTATTCTGGGCTATTAACTCGTGCAACGTTAAGCACACCATTTACGATCTTGCTATCAAAATCTCACTTCTTTGAATAAAAAAAATGCATTGCATTCTACTAGCAAGTTGAATTAAGTAAATTACATGAGGCCAGCTCATGACTTTAGACAAGCTTTCTGCTACAACGTAACGAAGCGTTTTGGGGTGAAGAACTTACCGACGGTCATGGCAATCGCACACGTTTCAGTTTCACAATTGTGACTGAACTGCAATAACACTAATGCCAAATACATATTATACCATACCAATATGCATGAAAATGAGCCTCCGTAGCATAATAACATATGCTACCACTGCCCTGTTAGGGTCACTTAATGCGTACGGTTTCTGGCTGTGCGCCGAATGAAACACCCCCGTTTATTGTGCCGATGCCAACCTGCAGTGAGTTGACTCTACTACTGCTAACAGACTGCTGAACAATAGACATTTTCGCAACTTTAGACCCGCCAAACTATAAGACATATGAAGAGCTATATGCAAATGAACTCCAGTCGAATGTGACACGGCTCCATTGAAGAGACCATAGCTGAGATCACAAGCGTCCTTCTAAGCTCGGCTCCGAAACCACCGCCAAGGACGCGGCGCACTTTGCGTTGGTATGGTAAAGACTGGTTATTTACCGACCAACAGGAGCGCTTCCTTATAATAAATGCCTAAAGAGAACATCACCTCATCACATCTATGAAATCTAAGAAACTACTGAGACACACACACACACACATATATATATATATATATATAACCAGAACAGCAACATCACGGCATGTCTTGTGAGTTTCTCTTTAACAGGCGGTACACATGCCACAGGGTACTGCACTCGACTCAATACTATATTCAAGTTGCTGTTTTCTTCAGAGTATTGTGTATATATATATAACACACGAGTAGACGGGGGATACTTTCACACCGGGGGATAGGAAGTCATAGGTAGAGGAATCAGGATAGACGAAGAGAAAGGATATAATATTACAGACAACAGAAAAAAACTAGAATAGAACTAGCGACACCCCGATTTCTGTTGCTGATCGATTTTTTTTGAACGATGCTCATTAAGTATAGATGATAAACCATACCGCTATGAGTTACCAGTCATGCTTCCATAACAACTGTATGGGAAACCTTAGGGATTTTAACATATCCGGCCGTCGGCGCAATGAGGGTGCGCCTCACTGCGATTACAAGCCCGCAGAGAACTGAGGATAATCTAGAATTGAAAGCAACCTCCTTTAAAACAAAATTTTAATTCTAGAGGGCAGCGAGTAAAACAGTTTTGGGATTGAGTCTGTCAGGAGAAAACAAAGTAGTATTCACAAATAACGTACACATAATAATGAGCCGGATATGACATACAGAGTTGAAGAAATTGACACCGCCTTACAAGCTTTCTTTTTACGACTGACTTAACCAGTGTAGAAAGGACAAACGCTAGCACCGATATTGCAACCACAGCAGAGAGATCAAACACGCGGTAAAGAAAATAAAGGCAAGAACGGCATTTGGCCGTTGGCGAAATTTCAGTAGAAATTATTCAGACTTTAGGAAACGAACACATGAGTTATTTAACGGAGCAATTTGATAATCTATTTAAAGGGAGTAGATTTCCGGGCAGTTGGTGCGAGTTTCTCTGCTTCCAGAGAAGGGTGTAGATAATAACATTTTACAAACAGGGCGACCAATCACAATTACACCTATAACGTATTGAATATGTATGCAAGTTTTTAAACGCATAGTACAGCGTGATTGGAGCTAGATCGAGTTTAGCATATACATATGGAGAGAAAAACCACCATAATCTAAAGACAGGGGTGACCCAAAACTGATGTTTTGCTATTTAATTCTATATAATTATTAACATACGATTTACTAATATAGCCAAGATATTGGTTATACTATTTTTGTTACCATTACTTTCGTTTAGCGGGAATTGTACAAATAGGGTGCCCTCGGTACCTGTAAACACTCAGCAATACTTAGTGTATATTTTTAGTATACTCTTTTGATTGCGCGCCCCCAATTCGCCAAGCTTTCAACCCTTCAACGACATTACGTTGGCGACTTAAATTGACACAAGTTTAATAATATACAAACGATTCTGGAATATCAGAGCTGCCTCGACCAGACCGGTGCTGAGCTCAAGAAATGAGCTCAGCACCACTGGCTCAATGACCCACCGGGAGCACAATGGGCGAATCAACCCGCCAACAATCGCTCAGCAGTGGAAGAAGCACGGCAAACAGCGACACACATTTTATAGCGCAACACTTTTATTGCGCCTAAATGTTTTTAAAATAAACCCTGCTAAGAGTGCACGTGCGATGATGAGGGTAGCCTCACACAAAGTACAACGCAATAATTATTGCTATGATAACAGCAACAATAGGTTTACTTACTGATTGGCTAAACATCAGGGTTTATTTTTAAAACGATCGCGATAAAGTCGCGCTACAGGTTTGCCGAAATTATCGAAATACCTTTAGATAGCAGGGATATTTTGTACACCTACTTTTGATCCGTACATAAATGCACCACGTTACGGTGAAAAATACAACGGCCAACTGATACGAATCAAAATGATCTCGCTACATTTGTATTTATCGTCCCTTTTTCTTCAAATAAACAATAATATATACAACATTCAGATAATTGCCAGTTTCGTCAATTAAAAGACGCACAGCTCTCCGGCCTGGGCATCCAGTTAATCATCGTCAATGTTTTTTTGTCAAAAGGACGCCAGCATCAGACTGTAATCATATGTCTTGATCAGCGTCTTGATGCCTTCTTTGGTAGCCGTTGTTTTTACTTGAAACATATATAAAATCAGTGTCTTATGTCATGTTTGAGGGCTTCAGCTGTTGCTATGAGCATGCGATGTATTATACACGTACGTCTCGGCTGCAGGTCGAGGGCTCGGCCCGTACGATTCTTTACATTTTTACAAAATTCACACATCGATCCACATGTCAGAATGGAACGATCCACATGTTTGCATGTGCCTGCCGCTGCTTAACCGTGTCGACCGGCTTCAACAGTCATTGCCACACGTCATTGCGCCCACCAGATCTCTTACCGCAGATCTCTTTCGGTTCGAATATGACTAGAGTGTCCACCGAGTCCGTTGTAGCCGGTTCGAATCTTGCTTGTTGTGTCCTCCCCGCTCCCGGTCGCACTATTTTGGCGACGCATTTTTACCAGCTTCGACATCCGCTCCTTGTCCACCTCGCTTAGGACTTTCTGCTCGCTGCGCCTAACGCCCGATACAATCTTCATGCTTGCATAGCCTGGAAGTGCCTGCAATGAAGGTGCCACCGTATGTGGCATATGGTGTTGGTTTTTTCACTCCGAGATAAATGCATATATATATATATATAATATTTGCGTTCATTACATAGCCATAAGTCCGCCTAGCGCACATTATGCAGCAGTAGCATACTAATGCGAAATCCAACACGGGTCTCTCTGAACGCGAAGAACATTGAACTCTTGGCTTTGCTGTCCATGCTTTTAGATAAACTTTATAAATACAAACACGAGTATATATATATATATAATAGCAGAGAAAAACCGCAAGGGCAATACCTTAAAAATTTGCTTCGGATCTGTTCGAGCTGTGTCAGCCAGATAGGCTCGCTTGAGAACAGGAGGACTGGGTACAACCGTGGTATTGAGCGACGCGTCGAGCCGCGCCTTCTTGCAGCTGTTCTCTGTTGCTCCTGCGACTTCGCCAGACTGGGTGATTCTTCGCTTGTCCGAAGTCTGACCACTTCTCTCTGCGCCCAGATTCTCCACTTGATTCTGTTTCAATAAACAAACAGCCAGTTTTTCCATACAGTACATGTTGTTCGTATTAGCCCCCAGTCACTGCATTGTTAGTTACCACCACCACCGCCTCCACCACAACCACCGCCAGCTCCGTCGCCACCAGCCTGTATCGGCTATATATACAGCGCGATAGTTTGTAGCTACGCCGACACTCTATTAGACCACTGACCAATAAACATACTGCTGTCGATCCGAATCTTGAAGCTCTAAGGCGCGCGTCTAGGGGCTCAAGCCGGTCGGCCGCCATATCTTAACATTTACCCCCAGTGAATCAACTAAGCTTAGACTAACCTTTTGCCCACTGGCGGTGGTAGTAGTTGCATCAAACTATTGAAACAAAACCCAGCTCAAGACGGAGTCCGTCAACCTAGCTAGCTAATCGTGTATAGAGTGAGATAACTTACGGCCAGCTTGGCGTAGTTTTCCTTGAGCGTCGCCGCTTCGGCCAGGCTTTTCTCGAGATTTTGCGTTGTATCTGCTAACTTCGCCTGAGTTAACAACAGCTTTCGCGTCATTTGCGAGACGTCGTTACGGGCGCTGCGCAGATCTGTCTTCGCCGAGTTCAGCTCGCGTTTGAGCAGGACACAGTACGTGGCGATCTGTCGAACTGCGTTCTCGCCAGGGCCGTACGTTGTCAGTAGCTCCTCAACATCACGGGTCGTTCCATGCAGGACACTTTCGAAATGGTTCATCTAGGGAACAATGAACATCACCACATCATCATTGCATTATGACGTGAAGTATCGTCATATCTGCATTTAGTTAGTGTAACAAACGTGTATTGTATAACGCTTAAATAAAGATAACATATATTCTTGCCAATAAATACTAGCAAATTGAAATATAGTTATCGACAATGTTGCTGGTCTACAAAGTATTGACATGTTTTAGCATACATAATAACAATACTCCTTACTAAGCAGCTTGAATTAATTCATATAGTAGCTGCTTTAATAATATTATGAATGATTTGCCTAACGACGGTGATCTGATAGTGATGATACCTAACGACGGTGAAAAAAGAAACATAATAACAATAATACTCAATAACGATACGCTGACCAATAACATTAAAACGCATCTAGAATAGCCATGCATAGTATGAACTTAATCCCTTAAATTGCACTAAAACTTCCGACAGGTTAATACAACACGCATGCCACTTTGCGCGAGTATAAGAGGAAACATAAAGTCGGCAAAATTACAACCCAGTGAACTAGGGATGCCAATAAAAAGGAACCTGTAAAGGCTCGTTAAGGAAAAATGAATGGCAGAAAACCTTTTTCTTGAGGGAAATTTTACTACACTTACGTCACACCTCAGCAGGGCAAAATTAGGTGGTTAAAAAAAACGCCAAGACTTTGGGAAAGCGAATAAGTGCGTATTAGCGTGTAAAGAAGAGTAGCCAATTACATAAATAGCTAGAATTGTATTCTGGAAAACGTAAACCATAGTACAACTATATATATATATATATATATATATATATATATATATATATATATATACATATGTGTTATAAACCTCCAAAATTCGACAAATGACACTTATTTGTCGACGGGATAGAGTAGGGAAGACGGCCGTCGGTTCTGACACTAGGAGTCGTAGTTTAGATTCCGGCTCTACACATGCCCATTTCAAAGCAATTTTTCTGAAATTTTACAAACTCGGCGTCAAGAGTTTCAACATGCCGTGGTGGGAATGCATGCTGGTGACCTCATTGTTGCTCAGCGTAACATTGGTACCATCTCGCACATTACCGCCATGGTAGAGGCGTATCTCTTGAAAAAGGGTTGGAAACAAACTCACGTAAAACCAAGGCATTTAAACTTGCCCGCTGAGGCACTTTACTTGTAAACGACGTTACTCGTTGCTGTGGGAGGAGGCATTAGAGTTTGTAAGCTCTTTCCCATACATGAGTCTCCGGATTCACTACCCGGGTAACGAAGGGGACGTCGTTCACTGCACACATCGAGGACAGTGTTAACTCAGCACTGGCAACTCTCTACGGAGAGGTCAGCAATGTACGACGACTGTCTGTCGGTACGGCAGTGCTTTTGTTTGTGCTAAAGACTCTGCCAAAGTTGGCCTATAGTTTAGACAGAGTGTGGCAACACTTATCTCAAGCGAACTTTATTTGCTTGAGAAGTGCTTCACAATATACTTAAAGCGAGCACTTTGCCTTTCAATCAAGGCGAGAAACCGCTTCGTGTATGTACTGTCGGACTGTGCGCCGCTAGTGGAGATGCTTCGGCTGCGTATGCTTGTTACGGAGCCACTCAACCAATTTTTAGAAGAGTGGCGACGCAAAGTCACGGAGGCAGCGACGGAGGTAAGAACACTCGACGTCTTTTAAGTCCCCTTGGTTGTGGGCCGGGGTGCCCTGCGATGACAGGCATGTCTATACCAGGTACATCGTATACGGGTTCTATCACATCGTATGATCCCGTAGGGAGTTTCATGAAAACTATAGTACTCCATGAATTTGTTGGTTTTGCTCAGCAAAGCGCTAAGTACTACTCGGTTAATTGTCCGGCACTGCAACGAAGATATTTCACTTCTTATCTCGGTGGAGCGGCAGGACAACAAATAATTATGTTTTATAACAACAACCACCTTGCAAATACTCTGTTTGATATATATATATATATATATATATATATATATATATATATATATATATATATATATATATTTGAAGATATACCGCTCGCACCGAGTCCATAAGAGCAGAGGCTGCCATCAAGCAAGGACACGGACAGCTGATTTTTAACTCCACGTGACAACTTTTTACCACAATTTTTATTAAGGCGAGCATTGCCGAGTGTGCAAATGTATTGTAAATGGTTAATAAATTATCGCAATATTTTCTATATATAAATATATACAGGGCGGTCAGAAACTATTTCGAGGGCGATATAAGAAATTGTAGAGCTCGTTAAAGCAAATATTTTTCCAATGGAACATGAGGAGTCTTGTTTTAGAACAGAATTCGCAGAAATGAAGTTATTTTATTCGCTTTCACATAAAATACCTCAAAATAACTACCTTGCGACCACTTACAGCGCTTAAAACTAGCACATCCAGACGCACATTACATGATAACGTTGATACAAAATCTATGGCAATGCGAGCTGTGGTTGCGGAGTAATTAAGATTTTTCGGCGGAATTTCGAGATTCAATGCATTCGTGAATGACTGTGTGGCGATGCTCACTACCGCCGACGTGTCGCGCGATAGCCGCAGCCTCGCCAGCACTTAATCTCGACATCCCGCCGAAAATCTTAATTACTCGAATGTACCAACGCCACAATAAAGCGACTGCACTCACTTTCTGCACTGTTCCTTTGAGCTCGGCAAGGGTCTTATGAAGCTGCTCGTTTTCCTGAAGGGTGAGCTTGATCGACTTGGCCTTCGCCTTCAGGGTGTTCACCTCTTCGACCGATTTGTGATACTTTTGCTTGCACTTCTCAAGTTCTTTCTCCTTAGCCACAAATAATTTCTTCATCGCATCTTGTGATTCCGTGGCTGTCGATAACTCCTGCCGCAGCTGGTGTACGCGAGCCATCGTGGCCGAGAGTTGGTTTTCCATTTCACCAGCATCTACGCACAAAAGTCAATTATTGACGCAAAACGCAATAATTGAGAATGAAAAAAGTATCAGTAATATTATTTTAGATGAACAATTTCATAACAACTGTAACCTACTATCTGTGTTAATAAAACTATTTTTATATACATTTGAAAATTAATTCTATTTTTTATTTTCGAGCCTCTTTCGCACGTGTCTTTGTTGGTGCAAAAGGTCGCTTTAAAGCATTATAGTAAACGAGTTACCCATAACTAAGGCACGAGCGGTAGAGGCTCGATAATTTAACTTCTTTTTCAAATTTTCCTCTAACAAAGAACACCCTTTTGATTAAGACATGCCACAGCGAGGACTGCAGCAAACTCTGCAACTGTCGAAAGCACTCGTACATGAATGTATTTGAACGCCATATCCATGTGTGATCTTCGATTTTGAGTCCCTTTCACTACTGCAACATTTATTATGAAGTTAAAAAGTTCGTCAAATATACGTTTTATTTCTAAAAGAGCGATATTAGTGTGAAAAAAAGCTTTTGTCTGCTAGATAACCTGTGACCCTCATAATAAAACCCTTGCTCCATATAACTATGTATGAATTGTTCCACGTAGTTCCTCATGTTTAAGTTATTATTATTAATATCGTAGCATACTACCTACGTGCATGCATCCATACACATATGATCTTATTCATGCGGGCAAGTGTTCGTACCAAGAATGGAGTCGTTAAAAGACATAAGGTATATCTTGCGAACCTCGCGAGGTTTCGCGTTGACCCTGCACGACGGACATGAAGGCGTTGTCTTCAGCCAGCGGAGAAGACAGCTTTCGTGAAAGGTGTGACCGCATGGGACCGAAGCGATGGCCCCATTGGCATCGAAGTTGTCCGTGCAGATAATGCACTGGCAACGCATTGTGCTCGCGATGAAGTGTCAGCTGAGCTTGAGAGACAGTTGAAGTCGATGGAGTAGAACGAGCTGGACGATGTATACGGCGCAACCTAATGCCACCGCTTCGTCTACCAAGAGCAAATCGTAGAGAAGAGAAGCAATCAATGTCAAAATCAGCCGGACGAAAAAGAATTCAGATGCCAATTTCAGATGCTGCGAGTCTATGGGGGCGGACAGAAGTTGGAACGTTATTAGCAGGCGCATGGAATCGCCTTTGCTAGCCACAGTTGTTAGTGCCACTGTGCATTATGGTAACACGTACGCGAAAGTCTAAGCGCAGAGATGCGGCCACTGCGTACAGTGCAAAATTATGCCACCGTCCATCAGCATCTCTATAGTGCTAAATCGCTCCACAGGCATCAATATAATTTTATCAACACTTTCGATACATTACGTAAGGTAAAACAGCATACATCAGCTGGTTTCTCTGCGCCTGGCGTCAGAGAAGACGTCGTATATCCCACCAATAGACACCAATGGATCGTGACGAATAAGAGCCGTGAAAGAGGCAGCAAAATGCGCTACAGCTATTTGGTAACAATTGTATCGCCTAACGCAACCCTCTCGCCCGAATCACGACATCGGACAGTACTGATATTCCTGCCTAAATGACAAGTTACCGGTAAGGCGACGCGCAAAACTAACCTAACAAATTTCTCCCTATGGGCTGTCGAACTGCTGCGTGATGGCAACCTGAACGCATATTCCAATAGCAAGCTACGCAACATACAACTAAATACGATCGGGAACGATCAGTATTAGTTCCACAGGTGAAACCAGTTTGAAACGCGCTCGGGTTAGCTCGTCCCCGATTACCTTCATATGCTGCCTGAGTATATATCGGCAGATGTATTGAAGACCATGTCACATCTACATCGGACTCACTGTAAGCTATACCGGTAATAAATCCACTGAACTCGAGCAAATCGACCAAATTCGACAAAATGTTCCAACTTACGTCCAATCGAAAGAAACGCGGCGTCACCACGAAGCGACAAAACATGAAAATGATTCTTTTTATATTTTGGCGCCGGTGATTGTCTGAAAATACTCGGATGTTTTGTCGCTCGCAATTCCCCGACGCGACAATCTAGAAAAGCTATACAACAAAATTGAAAATATATAGAGATACAATTATAGAAAACAGACCCTTAGGTGGCCTGGACGTGAAGTGGAGATTTATTAGCGATCAGCCAACGTGAAGCTTATTTGATTTATTATTGTGTCGGTGCTCTCTTGGTTATCCGCACTTCCACTAAACGGCGGATCAGTTGAACGTTCAAAGACCACGGAGCGCGCTAGCGAAGTAGACAGTGGAAGAGCGTAGCTCATAACGGTTGTTTAGTGGAGCGTTTGCAATAATTGACTGATTGGTTCTTAATAATGCAATAAATAGTATTACTAAGACTCGTAGAGAATTCAGCCAACTAAGTGATATAGTAATAAACGTTCAGCCGTTGCATACACCCGAGTTTACAACGCATCTATCTTGCGATGACCATTCAGTCAATAATTCGATCACGTTTTGTCATGCTTAAGACAGCTTTTGTGGGACACCCAAGCTAACATACGGGGATAGACTAACGCTAGTTTAAACCACTGATCTAAAACAACATTAATATGTGGTAAAACACATATATTTACATCACGAAGTCGAGTGAGAAAAACCGTTCACTCGTCGAGATTTGATCAGTTTCAGAATTTCTATCTTAACAGAACAGATCTCCGAAGCTCACGGATAAAAAAATGTATGTGCTATTAGTAATCAATGTATGATCTACTCAATACAATCTCTTCATATGAGCGATTTATTTTGGCAGTAATCTTCACTTTTAAGGCTTAAGTTTTCTTGAGACTTTGATACGGATTAAAGGTGAAACATTTTCTCAACGAACAGAGCAGCCATATCACTACAGGTTATATTCTTTCTAACAAACACGTAGTTAGCCCGCGGGTGACTGGTCTTAAGTTCTAAGCATATCGATGGTGAAGCAATGGATTGGTGTGAACTAATCTTTAGTGACATGACAGTGCTATGGCCACCCCCCGACAAGGGGCAAATCACAAAGTGCTGCGAGGACGACTGAGTTTGAGTAGGTTTGTGAGTCTTACATATCCGCGCGGCTTTGACAACGACACGCGGCGTGCATCATAGATTTTGCTAGTTTATATATGTAAAAAACACTATACTGGATAACGCGGTTTCTCCTTCGTCGACCAGCCGTATGTCAAATCAAATTTGCCCGGTATGACATGTCAGCTTATAACTTGCGCCGTTCCGCAATGAAAGCGCAATGACAAACACAGGTAAAGTATTATAGTACACTTAAGCTATACATGTAAAGACGTGATTGTGCCCCCGTATACACTCACGAGTCACTACTCAGAAGCTCGTGCAAATAAAGATATACTAGCTATTGCTCAAACGAACATGCAATACATGCACAGTTCTCACACTCGGTAAATTCGATCAACCTACATGGTATACAACAATAATATGTGTGTGTGTGTGTGTGTGGTTGGGGGGATGGCACTAGACATCCTTTATAAAGTTTTACCTCCCTGATTTAACTTTAAAAGCTAAGCAGTCAAGTGTGTGAACAGAATCACACAGCTAAGTTGTGTCGACAGAGGCGCATTGAGGTTTGTACGAAGTCTTTCCGTTTGCCGATGACGATGGTGATTGCGGCCAAGTCCTCGTTTCTATTCCGGCTTGACTGGCGTTTCAGTTCCTGCGCAGTTTGCTGTTTACATACTACAGAAAGTTCCCAGATGTCAAAGAGCGGCCTATCCACAAGTAAACGCCGTGCATATTTCGAACGTAACTTGGAACGAACTCGTCTTCATCCGACCAAATTATAAAGGATGCATGCTGACGGCGGAGCGCGTCCAAAATACGAGATGTGGTACTGCTTGCTGTAACAGTTCCCGATTGTAAATTACCGTAATATTATCTGCCGTATCCGTAGGTGGAGCTCTATTGGTGGTGCAGGTCTACAGGTTTCTCTGCACATTTTATATCTGCACATCGGAAGCTCCTCCCCGTCAACGCCGGTGAAAGTGAGCGCCACATTGAAGCTGGCTGCTAGCCTCGCTCGTGATTCTGCACTTTCGTTAAGGCTCGGAAGCGAACGCGCGAAAGAGGGAAACAGACCAAGTGCAAGAGAGAGGTATAGAGTCTGCGAACTACGAAAAAGCCGGCGTTCGATATTCCGCTGTCGGAGTCAGTGACTTACAAAGCGAATTTTGCGAAAGGCTTGAATTTAGTCATCGCGGAAATGTCTAGTGATATGCGTACGCGTATAGCGTCGTAAACGACTGAATACTAATTGTGTAACGGCTCGTGTGCAACTTGCCAGCTTCACAGAACATGCAGTTGTTGCTGACGAAAAGTGCTTCTGAGGCATCCCGTGATTAAGTATTATACACAGCAGTATATTGCTGGTGAATTTAAGACTCGACATCGCTGTCGGTAGGTGTGTAATTAACACAGCGAATTTTATTTGTGTGTGAGTGAGAAATAAGTGAATTTAAAACGTAAACCTCTCATTTCGAGGTTTGTTGGCCTCTGACTTGCTTGGTAAACCAATAGTTATTGGTATGTGACGATAATAACGCACCAGATACAGTTATGAAAAGGTACATATTTCGAAGAATACGTACATCATGGTGATTATTAGTAATAAGTGTGAACTATGCAAGGCTATCAGTTAAGTATAAACGAGGACGGATCGACAAGTTCCAGTACTTTGAATTTTAAAAATTGAAAGAATACCACCAAGGTTTACCGGTTTGTTTTGCTTAGGAGGAATATTGATCACCTACATACAGGCCAAGTTTTGCGTCAGTGGGTGGCGGTGTTTATTGTTTGAGTTTGCATTAAAGAAATGGAGAAAATTCCATCTCATCTTAGCCGCACCATAGATCTTACCAGTTTGTTGGTACGGGCGATTCTCTCAAAAATCGCCGAAAAAGAGGCTCGGCGATTTTTAAGAAGCTGAAAATGGAGGAGCAACAAATCTGCATTAAGTGCTTGAGAGAGTGATTAAAGCAGAAAAATTATGGGTACATGGTAACGACATTCAGATCAAAGCCCAATCCTTCCAGTGGTGCTCCAAGGGGATAGTTAATCGACAAAAATTCAGACAGAGCAGATCCAACACCAAGGTTTGTTTGACTGCTTTTTCGACTACAAAAGAATCATCTCCCACGAATGTTTGTCACGTCGTTTTGCGGTCAGTAAGAAATACTACCGCTATACTTTAAGAAGATTGCGCGAGACCGTTCAACCGCGCAAAAAGCCTAAACTTTGGGCAAACAACTCTTGGTTTCTCCAATCAGACAACGCACCGGCGCACACATCAGATTATTTGATGAAAAATTTCTATATTTTCGCAACATCCCTGTTCGCCGAATTTGACTTCTGGCCACTTTTTCCATTTCCAACCGCTAAACAAAGTTTGAAAAGACAACGTTTCGAGACTATAAAGGATTTAAAGAACATTTCGCAGGATAAAGTCAACTTTATTCCGAAAGACGCGTTAAAAGTGCATTGAAGAGTGGGAAAGAAGGTAGCGCAAGTGCATTACAGTGGGCGGGAGTTATTTTGAAGGGAACAAAACACTTTGGAAAAATAAATAAATGTTTTTTTTTATATACGTTTGCATCAGAGCGTTTCAATCCCCTTCGTATTTAGTACTTTTGGCACAAACATATTCTTTCCAATGCTTGACTATGTATACTCGGCGCCAGCTTATTGAGATGATCTAATAGGTAACTCTACATAGGCGTTAAGTTCAAGCAGTTGTTTCAGTGGCATTAAAATGTACGGTTTATTTACTATTCTATTTGTACTACAGACCAACGCAGATATGTCAGGCGAGACGGCGATTATTGAGCAACCGCTGACGCGAAAAAATGTGGCAGCTTTACAAGAGTATCTCCTGCAGGGCTCGATCATGGACGGCGCCTGTGATGTTCTCCTACACAGGTCCGTATTACCCGACACTTCACATATCAGCCTGCCTCACCTATCTGCCATGTCTTCACTGGCTAAATTCGGAGATGGCACCGTAAAATCTATTACAAATAAAAAGCAGCGCCGGATTTAGAGCACACCCGATAGCGTGGAAGATTATTTATTGAATCTTGAAAATTGCATGGAACCATTATATATATATATATATATATATATATATATATATTATATATATAATGGTGGAAAAAATGTATATACATATATTATATATATGTATATACATTTTTTCCAAGATTTAGTGAATAATCCTCCACGCTATTGGGCGTATATATATATATATATATATATATATATATTTATATACATACATATATGTATATATATATATATATATATATATTTATATATATACATACATATATGTACATTGGGTGCATAAAAGTCGAAGCGTAAATATACTGCATCGTAGCGGTAATAAATCAGATTCTACGTTTATTCTTAAATAATACACAATAGAATATTTAAACCGCAGATAAAAACTACAATGTAACTTTCGATAAGTGCGTATTGTTTGAGGTACATAGGAAACGCTAGCGTTGAATGTAATCTTCCATTGATAATTATCGAGAACGGGCATTTGATTACTGTTTGTGTAGTTTCCACTGTGTTTTATGAGCATGGCCATGTAATTTTGCTGTGCCCGCAGAGCGTCTATTTTAGGTAACATAGTGCGGCTAGAACCGCCAGGTAAACTATCTTCTGTTTACATATTGTGTTCATTGTAAATTAACCACACGAAAACTTTTCAGACTGCGTGGATTGTGCGACAACGCCGATTCTCCGGTTGAGACGTTTCACGATATCGAGCAGGTGTACACGCTAAGAGATCAGAATGGCGCGGCGTTCTCTCTGCGCGCGCGAAATGCTCTTGACAATCCGCAGATGCCATGGCAGCTCAGGTAGGACGACCTTATAGATCCTGCGCGCGTCCATGCGTAACAAGCGCTACTGGTCAAGCTTATGCGATTTCTTTGTATATATATATATATATATATATATATATATATATATAAATTGTTTTTTCTTATATTATAAAATCAATCTATTTCTGCAAATTTCAAAACAAATGGTCCGAAGAAATGTTTGTCCCGACACGATTGAGCCCGCGATTTTAGTGCCAGAGTTGCCCACTATGACCTCTAATTCATCCCGTTGGCAATTATATATGACCCTTTTTATCCATATGTTATTCTATATATACTATATATATATATATATATATATATATATATATATAGTATCTGTTTGGCCTGTGTCTGTAATCGATGAGAAACTTTGTAATCAGCCTTTGTATACTGAAAGTATCTGCTGTAGCGTTGTGAGGGCTTGCTGTATTCGTTTTTTGGCTTATGCTTATGAAGTATACCGTGCGTCGAGAAATTGATTCATATGGTCGATTGTGATAATGTTCTTTCTCTCTATCCTCTCTCCTCTCTCTATCCCCCCCCCTCTCTCTCTCTCTCTATATATATATTGTGTTTGTTTTGTGCTGTTGACTCTAAACCGTTAGATACGTGGGTCAGCCGGAGGTTGGAGACAAAAACCGCTTTACGATGTGCCGCAGCGTCGTCGAAGTTGGCACTTCATCGAACCTCGTCGCTTGGCTAAATGAGCTCGGTTTTCGGCTGGACTACGAGTACGTCGTGAAGGGGCACATGTTTCAGAAGGGCCGGATGAAGGTTCTTGTGCAAAAGGTGCGTCAATGCAATTGAGTCGTGTGGGGTTTTTTTGTTGAGAGAGCTATCTGGAAAGTGTCGTACGCACAGACGGTCATTACGGCAGGATTGCCTTCGACTGCACGCTTGAGGCTTCAATGATATATTCAGTATATATATATATATATATAAACATATTGCGGATATAGACATTATTCTTGTTGTTTGGTGTATGTTCTATTTTAATTATTTAAAGGCAAATATGTGATATATGTATGCGCATTATTTGTCGATCAATTTATTGAAAATGCGTTGGGTTGTAGTGGTCTCTGCCAGTTCTGTATGACTATTGCTGGTGAATTAAAGAAGCTTCCGGGAACTGCTCGAACTTTCTTCATAAAGTTTTCTCTAAACTGAATAAGAGCAGCGGTTTCTGAGAGACGGAATCTAGTTACTAGATCTTCTGCAAGTGGTTGAGTGGAAGTCATAAGGTAAACTAGACAGTTTTTCGCATTTCGTGGCAACACAATGGCCAGCTTGAAAAACGTAGGCTTAACCTTATCTAGTTTTTCTAGCTGTGATAGGCTGAAATGTTCCCATATGACCTGGATGCCGTAGGCGGCCACCGAAGCAACTTTCAGGTCAAAAAGTGCTTTTAGTGTGGTCAGACCAAATGCGAATATGCAAGCTATTTTCGCTATGTAACACACACACACACATATATCACCCGTTTATATCTGGTACGCCTAGAGCGGCAGCGTACGTACACATGTTCAGATATGTAGGGCCTTTTTCCCCAAACGGCAAATTTATTTAAATTCAGTAATTCCTCATTGAGCTTAAAATGTCCATAATTACACATTTTCAACAACTGTATTCATTAATGACATTTTGCAGAAAAGGCTATCTCCCGCGTCTGCACAGTCCTTATGGTATTTACATATATATATATATATATATATATATATATATATATATATATATATATATATATATATATAAAGCCCATTGGATTAAAAAAAAATATCAAATTAAATATATTCCTTTTTTATTACGTGTGTCCACTCTTGTAGGTGTTCCGAGTCTGCCAGTCTGGTAGTCCGGAATCACTTGAAGCTGTTTCGCAGTCGTACCTGATCGAGCTTAGCGTACTCGCTCCACCCTCGCAGGAAAACCTTGGCGAAGAGATGAAGGCGTTTGCCGAGCAACTTAAGCCACTTGTGGAGTTGGAGAAAATTGATCATAGTCGACTTCAAATTATGTAGATCACTTCAAGCTTTCAAAGTGTCATTTGCTAGCCTTTATTCTCGCCTCATGTATATGTGTATATTTATACACGATATGCGTGTGGAAACTTGGTTTTCCAGTAAAACGCAAATCGCGGTACGTTGGTGTATGAAGCAACTTGGTGTGAAATAAAACATATGATAATCGATCGTACAGTGTATCTTGGCCGCACAAGCCACTTTTATCAGCAAGTAACAACTTACTTTTCAGTCAACGGGATGAACAGAATCTAGTCCTTCTCTTCCCCCTCTCTCTGTATATATATATATATATATATATATATATATATATATATATCTATATATATATACACGCTTGTATTGGCAACAGGACTCTTGCGTCAACAGTACCCAGACAATAAGAGCTGAAAAAGTAACGGATCATTGTGGCCTACACTAGAGTTCCCTTAGTTGTTTAAAGTAATGCGCAAGCAGTTCCCGTATGGAGGAAAGGAAAAGGAAAAATACTGGTTTTTAGTGGGTTGTAATTCTACAGTGCTAACCCGACATTAACAAAAGCTTCGTGGTACTGGTAGTGTCAGCGTGCTGTGTCTTTCAATTATTCCCTTACAAATAAAAGGACAAATCAATCCCTCTTTCTCACGAATACCTAAGGCTTGTTCTGGACTCGGACCTCATCGGTCGTCATTCACGTAAGGCCCCACGCAAACCGTCAGATAGATCCCGAAAGTGGGTAGGTTTTTCCAAGGAGCTCATTCGAGGAGCAGGTGCCCTTAGCGTTTGGCATTTCCCGAGCAAACCGTACGGTAACCACAGCTGCAGCCCAAAGCCTCCTCAGGACCTCAGCGTCTTAAAGCTAGCTTCCTAACAACTAAGTTCGACCCTCGAGCCAGCGGAAGCACGGACCCTACGTGGACAGCAAGGAATCCAAGCACTGAATTACATTTCTCACGTTAAGAGTCTGGTGTAATAATTGATCTAAGTGCTTTTCATACCCTCCAGCGCGTAACTTGCCGGGTACGGCTTGATGCAACGATACCTATGCCCAATAGGAAAGACTATTTCCGACGAGGTCGATAATGTAACACAATGTCCAAGTAGCGACCGTCGCTTGTAGACAACTTGTGGCAACGCCTTCCTAGAAGAGCTACAGACTACCCAACGAGTAGTATAAGTATTTTGCTCGCATGCTGGCCCTAAATGGCGAGGCTGTAAAAGTTATGTTTACTAGAAACGCTACCTGACCGCTCAAGGGAAGATTGAATTCAGGCCTTTATGCGCCAAGTGCGGTTTATTCTATTAGTGAGCATGAGAATGCCCCGCTCTGAAATGATCTTAAACAATCCGAGTCAAACCTTAATTTCACTTGGTATGCTATACGAAACAAACGCAGACCGCTGTAAATTTCGACCGATTTTGAGCGAAGTTTGACACCCTTTGGGGTATCAATAAATATACCGATGGAGGGTAGCTGAAATAAATAAATATACCGATGAAGGGTAGCTGAAACCAATAAATATACCGATGGAGGACGGCTGAAAAACATTCTCATCTCGACCATGCTACGCGCCAGCATAGATGAAGCTATACCGTGTGGTTCAAAGGCGCGTGTGCCGATACAACTACAGACCTGTGAGCATTTTCGCGCTTATATCGAAGGTCTTTGAAAAATGCATTATTGAACAGTAAAAAGATTTCATCGAAGGACATAACGTTCTACATGGTAGGCGGTTCAGGTTTCGGCCGAACATGTCGACGGTTGTGCCTGTGACGGATTTTGTCGAAGAGATATGGAAACAGATTTGATTAAAGAAGACTTAAGTGGCGGTATTTACTGACCTTAGAACTGCGTTTGATCCGGTGGACCTAAACATTATTTAAAAAAACTCTACCTATTGGACGAATAAAAATTTTATAGGGTGGGTGCGCTCAATCATTTTCAGAAGACGCTAAGTTGTCCGGATTGGACAATCCGTTTCTCAAGCAGACAATTGAAGTGACTTCAAGAAGGATCAGTGGTTTGTTATTAATTATTATTTTTGTTTACGGTATTCTTAATACTCCGAAACATGTTAAACTAACCTTATTTGCTGAAGACACGACGGCTCTATTCGTGGGCGACTCCCCTCCAACAAGTTGAGGCTATGATTTGTGAGGATATTGAGAGGCAATCCCTATGGCCCAGAGATAACGGCCTCTACATTAATTTCGGTCGCACGCTTGATATACTAGTTGAAACGAAATTCCTGAGTATCGTTCCTGACAAACATCTGACATTTCAGGCGCATGCGAAACATGTCAGGGAAAATTGTCAGTGGCATAGCCGCCAGATGCCGCACTCGCAAAATTCTTCCCCGCCAATACCTCACGGCAATGTACCACCCGTATGTACAGCACCACCTGACACATGGAGGAGTATAGTCTTACTCATGCGTGTCATTAAACTTCGCTTCATCTGGTTTAGAAAAGAGGGCTTTGCCTCGTCTAAGGTCTCCCACAGCGCACGTCTTCAAAAACCCGGACCTGGCTTTGGGCCACAGTTGGCTGAAGGTACAAGTAATACCACCGCTCACCATGCAGATAACCAGGCAGATGGAGCTCTGCACGAGGTGGCCCTCTGGGGCATCAATCCACTCTGTGGCTCCAAGAGAATTAAAACAGAGCTGCTTCGGCTTCTTTCTCTCCTCAAGGGGGGCCCAATCACGATACGCTAGTCGTACCAACGACACGTGGGCACACGTTGGTACTCGGTGGTTAGGGTCGCCAACCTTCTGGCAAAATGGCTTGTGCCATTGCCACTGGGACAGGAGCCAGACCATATAATTCGTTGTCTGCGTTGAAACGCCTTTGAATTTTCTATTATTGTTCATGTCTTCTTGCTCACTGCTTTTGTCAGAGTTTTGATGGCTCGTATAACAGGCACATGTCTAAGCCCAGTCTGGCTAGGGAATCGTGTGCGGGCATGCACGGACCTTAACTTCTTTATTATGGGGTACATTTCGGCTCTGTTCTTAGCGTAAGCACTGCGTCTTCTACAGAGTCCCTAGTTGTAGTAGTGTGCCTCTTACTTTCCTAGATCTACTCGTTTTCCAACCATTTTCTCCCTACCCAATAGTTGCCGTGATTATCTCCAATGCTGGGCAGCGTTTGCAATGTTTCAGTTCCTCCTAGGGGTAAACCCACTTTTTGTTTTTGCAGATTGTTCATCTCTTTCCTGTACGCACGCTGTCGAGTGCGCCTAGAATTTTACCGTGGGGTATAGATAGCACTTTTCTTTTTACCGATTTCTCTTGTCACACATTGTGAGGCTCCTCGCATTGTGAGAAGCACACTGGGCACCACAGCACCGACAATCCCTCCATATCTGACAGAAGAGATCGCGGCCAATCTTTCTCCTATACAGACGGGGGACGACAGAGATCCCATTCTAGTGACCTCGTAGCACTCAAAAAGTTTTAGAGAGTGGCCCAAAAGTTGGCAGAAGGACCGGGCGGCATGGCCTGGAGGCAATCAAGTGCTTAATGGAGGAATATCCAGCGACCTTTACGATGGTCGTGGATTCACTTCTCACGGCGAAACGATAAGAAGAACAAGATTGGAAAAATCACAAACCAAGCTCAACTTTAGCTTATGGAGCCACTTACTTCTTAAACATGGTTGCCAAGGCGGCAGAGTCGATACTTACTGGACGATCAAGAACAGGCACGACCCTATTTCCTTAAAGGAAGGTCAACACTCGAGGCCATCAGCAAGGTAGAATGTAATGCAGAGAAGGAGAGACTGAAGCGCTAAAGCTCGTAATCTATATAAATTATGTCGGTAGACGCAATAACTGCGTGTGCCACAGGGCTCCGTGGAACCTGGCGTACGATTGCGTGATGCGTAAATGATAGCAAACCTCGTGGGATTTAACTCGTTGCCTGTGCAGAAAACCTAGCAATTTGATCGCCGTAAAGCACGATGAGCTGCTGGAAAACCGGGATTACGAGTCCTTGAAAGAGGTTAACTGTTAGATGAAGCCTTATCATCTAATGCTAGCACCGGAAAATAACAAACCCTTGGAAACCAGGAAGAGGAAGCGGCACCAATGTTTGATCTCCCTCACAAGACAGTGTGCTAAAGTAGTCACAGGTTCAAGCGCATCAATATGACATGATGTTGGCTAATTAACAGTTAGAGGTGCAGTTTCTCTTAAATCTGCCGCGGGTTCATGGCAAACTATTATTGTTATCAGGAGGCGTTTAATAAGTTGCATAGATGATTCAAAGTTTTGCGATCAAATTTCATTGTCAATTTATGGATCAAATCTCTTATCATGTAATTATTAAAGCACACCGTGGTGCAATGATTCTTATTCAGATTTTTTTTCTATGAGTGCTGTAGAGCACAAGCGGCTCCATTATTTATATACGGTAATAACAGGTTTTCCACATACTTTTGTCAGAATAGATCCTTTGTTTTTAAAAAGTAAAACGACATCGAAATTGACTGCTGTGAGAAAAACAGGTGTGGCCGAAGCTTAAAATGTTTCGCGACCTGCTTAAAATTTGAGTAAAACAACAAAATATGATTCATCGAAAAACATAAAATGACAATGATACCTGGGCAATTGCATACTCGATAGCTCTTTGTAGTGTTGCTCCTTTTGGAAAGCAAATTACTTGCTAAGGCTATTATACAAACTAGATGCTGTTGCATGCCGAATTTACAACACTACGATTGAGTCATCACAGAGCTTCAGAAGAAGCGAATTCCAATTTCTGTCACGTTTCTCTCCCATGTGCGACCGACAGATGGCGCTATAGATAGGAAGGTCAGATTTTTTTTTTGATGTAATAAATTGCACACTTATGCAAATGCATAAGTATTGTATTTATTTAGATTCTTTAGATGCACATACAATTCTTGACGCCGATTTGGTTCGGCTACGGCAGAAAAGGGAGTCCCTTGCCCGTGGGCAATGAACCGATTATGGACGCGGCGTTTCCGCGTTGAATTTCAACTGATATTCTTTGTAGCAAAAACTGCCATGACCTTCTATCACCGGTTGATGCAGCAACTCTAGATCCCAGCTCCGCCAGAAAGCTCCTTGTGATTTTTCCCATTGGGCCTAAAGTCTCGAAGGCAATTGGTTGAACGATAAAGTTTTGTTCCAGTTCACGATATTTTGCCAACTTGCGATCTTCGGCAAGGTGAGCGGCTGCTCCGACCTCCCTGCTGGTATGGCGAGCATAAGAAGCGGCCAACGTGCAAGACACGGTGACGTCGTACACAAGGCAGCGACCTTTACTCCATGGAACTAGAGTCAGGCCGTCCGGACGCAGTTGGCTGTTGGCTGACAGTCCGACCGGCTCCTTGACTGCCGGTATGTGGGCAGACTGCATTGCTCGGTGTATTACGTCGATTAAAGCTGAATGTCTTGAGAACCTACCGGCGCTCCTCTTGCAAGCGAGAGCATGCTCACCCGTAGAAGACACCGGTAGGTCACATCTTGCACAGTTATGTGCGAAGCAGACTGATTCCCCCAGGCGCAGGCCGGAGACGATGCGGAGTGTGGTATTGTCCAGCATCGTCCCCAGCTGCGGTGAGGGAATGGCCTGAAGCCACTTTCCGCTCATCGGATCTATCACGGCTTTCAATCGCGCCTGCTCTTTAACGTTGTTTGCCTGGGTCATTAACCGCTCCTGGATCGACTTAACTACTTGCAAGTCTAAAGTCGATTGTGAAATGCGTTCGGGCAATGGACCCCACTTTTCTGCGTAGTAGCGGCGAGCTTGTTCAAGTTGAGCGATAAAGCTGGTGTAGGCATCCGGTGGTGTGATCCCTGACACTAAAGTCTCAGTGTTTTTTAGAGACCCGAGGTGAGCAGACAAGGCAACTTGCGAAGCCATGCGAATCCCCATTCCTCCTGCGGAAGTTGGAAGCGAAGCTTGTAACCACGAGGTTTGCCTAAGCTGAACGTTTAAGATACCCTGAAGGGTACTTCGCAAGGTTTCGTCGAACGATTGAAGCAGTTCTGGTTCAGCATAGGCTTGTGAGAATCGTAAGAGGTACATCAGCCTCGGCGTTGACAAACTCGCGCGAAGCAGGTAGAGGGCTGGGTGAGCGTCCAATAGTCGCAGTCTAGAGCACCAGCGAACAAGGTCGGAGCCTTTTTTAGCTAAAGATAAGCCAATCGATTCGGTCAGAATTGGCGCTCCTAGAAGCTCGAATTCGTTATCGGGAATTAACCTCGCAGCTGGCAGAAGATCGCGGACCATTTGAAGCATGGAGCCGAGTTGAGGGTCCTGTTGAAAGGGGAAAAATATTTCGCACTTGGCGTCGTTCAGCTTGAGCCCCGAGACCGCCTCGAAGTCTTTTACCTGGGCAATGTCTCTCTGGACCGCCGAGACGTCTCCAGCGAGAGTGCCGTCGTCCAGAAACCAAGGTCGGAGTTCTGAAGTAAGGCGCGTTTGAAGTTCGTGAATAGCAATGCAAAATAAAGCGGGGCCACAGGGGTCACCTTGCTGGACGCCGGAGCACGACTCAATAAACTCTCCCTGCCAAATTAACTTGCTCGGAAGTCTATACATCTGGTATACCAGCGGGTAAAGTTGGGGAAGGTGAGTGCGAACAGCTTTAAGCAGGTGGTCTCGTCTGAGCGTGTTAAAGGCATTTTTGAAATCTAACTTGACGAGAACCTTCTCTGGGGCACTCCTGTTATGGTCTACAAACGCCCGTGTTGCATGCACGGCCGCTTCCGCACCTCCTCTGATTCCGCAGCCGAGCTGATGCGGAGAGACCATTGCGACGATGACCGGCATGCTCTTCCTGGTTATGATCTTTCCGACTAAGCGGCGCAGAGTCAGGCCAACGGCAATGGGTCTAATGCCACCATCTTTTTTGCGCAAAGCAATAAGCGAGGCGCCGTAGAAGACAGGGAGCACGAAATCAGGCAACTTTCCATTAATAGCAAGGTTTACAAAGCGTACTAGACTTAAGAGCAGTCGGTTCTCCTCGCCGTCTCTGCCGATAAGGTCCTTCAGATGACGTGGTCGTAGACCATCAGGGCCGCCGCCTGAGCTGTTGGCAAAGCTCCGGATGGCGTTGATGACATCCATTGCAGACACGGTGATCTCATGGGTCTCTCCGGCAGACACAGGCGGCGGAGAAAAGGATAGATCAGGTGGAGTAGGCGGATGTTTGCCCAGGAGCGCCAGTTTTGTTTCGGCAGACAGCGGCGCTACTGTGTCGGTGGATAAAAGAACCCTTGCCGCAGAGGAAACGTCGCCGAGAGCGAGTTTCCCCTGAACAACACGAATCATCGCAGAGTTGTTGCGCGACGAACTTTCTTGCCGACTAGATAATGATGAACCATATGGGTTCGTTTCAGGACCGTTTCCCGCCCGGAATCGGTTAAGATTCTCGCGTAGTACCGATGTGAGGGTTCGGCCGCGTTCCTTTTGGGATGGTATGCAGAATACTGCAGTTGGAAATTGCAGTAGTCTTTTATATGAATCTCTGCTTTCTGTTGAGCAGACCTCATTGATCAGAGTTGCAAGCTCCGAAGACATGCTGTCGCGAATACCCCGGGGTAAACAGGAAATCATCTTAGGTAAACAGGAAATCATCTTAGGTAAACAGGAAATCATCTTAGGTAAGTCAGAGAAAAACTTCTTGATTGAGGTGAATTCTTGTTGGGCGCAATACTTGGCCTCACTGCATTGACCTCGCCGCATGATCGCTGAACAAAAGTCCATACCGTTGAAACCACAGAGCCTCATCCTCTCCGGGCTGACTCTCAGCCAAGATTTAACGTCCAGGGGACTGCTTTTCGCACTGCTTCATAGACGCACACCATAAATACAAATGTGCAACGGTGAGGCTTAAACCCGCGCACCTGCTATGTGTCTCCTCCAGTCGCGAGGCGCAGACGCGGCTCCCTTCGGGAATCCCTATATATATTTTATTTGCCCAGAAAGCGATTATAATATTTGCTCAGAAAGCAAGTATAGTATTGCTCCACCCCCCTGGTCAACAAGGCAAAGGTCTAAGCGCGCACTGCACTGATTGCACATTACGACGCAAGTCAAAACGACAAAATAGAATTCAGCGAGAAAAACACGAGGACTAGTTCATAAAATGACAATAACATCTGGATAATTGAATACTCGATAGAGGTTTATATTACTTAGCCTCGATGCATGACGTCGCCGCATGGTCGCTGAACAAAAGTCCATATCGGTGAAACCACCGGGCCTGTTGTACTGTTGTATGGTCTACTCTCGGTTCAAAACTACTAATTCTGTGGTGAATACATTTTTAGTAAATGAAGCAGAAAGACGTAAAAACTTTATATATATATATATATATATATATATATATATATATATATATATATATATATATATATATATATATATATATATATATATATATATATATATATATATATATATATACTTCTTACCGACGGTAATAACTAACTTTGTGTTCTTTTAGGTTTGAGTCGAACACGTGCTTACCCTCACATATTAGCGTCGGGAAATGTTGGGTGAACAAAGAGAAATACACAAGTAAACATTTCAGAAGAAGCCTCCTTTTTAAACGTCCGTTGTCTTTATCCATTCGTTTTTATGACCGTCCATGATGCATGTAACAAACGGAAACCCCTTCGTATTTGGAATCACTACCATTTAATAGTATTTGGTGGTGACAAACATGCCCGGTAGAATATCTCTCAAGATCACATGATCTCTAAGAGCTGTGACGTCTAATTTTTCTAAGGGGACTCGTTCAGTTGCGTCTTCTTGCCTCACACACCTCACACTGGACGCCGCCGTGTAGATGGGTCTACTTGAAGAGAGACTAACGACAAAGATGGCTGTCGACATGGCAGCGACATGGACTTAAATACCATTCTCAGCCGATCCGCCCTGACAGGGCTCAGCTCGTCACTACAATAGCACCAACTTATAAACTTACACTTTCTGCGCTTTATCGTCTGTTCGTAGCTTACGTACGTCGCTCGAACTTCCGGTGTCTTCATTCTCTGTTCTAAGCTGAGGCGCGCTCTAGCGATCTGTGACAGAAGTATTTTTTCTTGAAGGTCAATTTTCCTGTTATGACGAGCCCTGATGAATGGAACACACTGAATTTCTTGCGTATTTGGAATCACTACCGTGGAATAGTTCTTGATGATGACAAAAATGCCCGGCATATTATCTCTTAAGATCATATGGTTTTTCACATAAAGATCTGTGACGTCTCAATTTTCTTTGACGACGTGAGTAATCTGCCTGACGGTGTTTTCAATGCACTCCACCGAAAGAAAGCAAAGCGAATGAAAAGTTTAGCTGATCAGTAGAATAGTAGGATAACAGACATTACGTCTGCCACAAATAAAAAAGAGCTCAGTGGACGCTATCTCGCTGGCTAAGTCGATACAGCTAGCTCTCTGTGGCAATGCCAATAAAACTGCGGCACCACCAATCAATAAAAATTACTGCAATAACGACAACATCACGGCTCGTCGATCGAGACTCAGTGACGCCCGGAAAAGACTGAGCTCAAGAATCAGAGCTTGTCCATGCGCGCGCCGATCACAAAAATTTGGATTCCGCAGGATTATTTACACAAGTTACACAGACTCACACAGGCTTACGGAAGTTATCAAGGTGTTGCTGGGGGACTGCGACGGCGTATTAGAACTGATAGGCCCAGAAGCACTCCAAGAGTGGATATTCTTATTTTGACGAGAGCTTTCACAGATGTCACGCACTAGTATATCAGAGTGAGGGACGAAACAGGTCAAGTGGGGGCTTAATTATTTACGAGAACAAATGTTTGAGAAATGTAAATAGGAATAGCGCAAAGGGGTCGAAATTGTGGCAGCCTATGTAAAACCGACAAGTCTAAAGTCCACTGAGGCAATGACAGAACGTATCATGATTTGCCACTTTCCCACGCTCTGCAAACTGTTCGTAAAGCAAAACCGCCGCGAACAACGAACTCTTTCGCCGTGGAGCTGGCGTGGGCGCAATCTTAGTTAAGCTGTTTCTGTTGGAGCTCTGGCAACCCTGTGAGGGCCGTCTATTTGAGGTTTCTTGCGCAGCAATATATTGTAATAAGACAATGCTGAGGCACGTCCAGGAATGCTGTCAGAGCTAGGGATAACCGTCTGGAGAGCCTAGCGAGAAGTAAGAACGCTTACACAAAAACTTACAAACAACGAGTAGAGAGAAGAGTGTGCTAATTTCTCGATAATTAATAATTTGCCAAGCGTCGTGGCCGTCAAGTTGCATTTAAGAGGGTTGTCATGAACCATGGAAGACAAATGTTTGTAAATATTATTTTAGCACTTTTTAAGAGTAGTGACGATATTGTTAGGCACCAAAGAGTTAATCAGAGTTAAGTCAGACATGTACGGATAACGTTTAAAAATAAACTTTTGTGTCTAGGCTAACGACGTCTGGCGCCACACAATGTGAGCAATTAGACCATTTGCTGCAAAGATAAATGAGTGCACAATTTATTAATCAGTATATTTACACAATGCTGCACCTTTGGCAAACCGTCAGACGTATTTTGCTCTAAAAAAAGCATTTTGCTAAACTAGATGTGGTAACAACAATAAGCACACTGCGTTGGCTATTACATAGTTTATGTAGAGGCGATATTCTAGAAATACCGGACTTTCCTTCGACGTACGGGCGACATATTAATAATCTCCTAGGGCGCCGTAGACAGGAAGCTCGGGCATGATGTCCTTGATGGCCGATACTTCTTGTTCAGTGCCGTTCTCTGCCTCGTCGCACGACCTCGTGGCATCACCGCTGAAGAGGAATCCATAGCGTTGCGTGCGGGATGTGCGATCTACGTTCAGTTTGTCGGCAAAGCATTTTAGCTGCTCTTTGTAGTTACCTGATTTCGCAGCAAATACGTCTACGGTGACGTTTTCCCCGACAATATAGAAACCAAATGCTGGACTGAACTTTTCTCGGCGGCCGGGAAAGTGTGACCGCATTCCAGACGTGGTCGCCAAGCCAACGATCGTCGGTGCTTTGTTCAACTGATTTCTGAAGTATGCACCGAAAACGTCCTCGCAACGACTCACTAACGTCGGATCGGCAAACAGGAGCACTCCTTTCACTTTCTTTGACGGAGCCGTTCGATTGAAAGTCCAATGTTTACCAGGACGATCCATGAAGAAAGGGATGAGTTGAAACCCCTTCTTCTGTGAAATTTCTACAGTCGAACAGGCATTAACGGCGGTAACCTTATTCGGCAATTTGTCTCCAAAAATCATATGGCCTTCGATACTTAGAGCTGGAATGTTCAGGTTACTGAGGCTAATGCGTCGTGCAATCTTCTCAAACATTCCACTGGTTGAACGTGTCGTGGAGAACTGAATGCAAAAATGCAGGGTTTGCTTTAGTCCCCGCTATGAGCGACGCAATTCATCTAGTGGGCCGGAGGAAGTGTCCCGCTCTTCACCTACGCCCCAATTTCGCAGCAAATACGTCTACGAAGACGTTGTCTTCGACAATGTAGCGACAAAACGTGCAGTTCTGTTCGAAGCGCAACATGCCTACTCTACGGCATTTTCACATCAATATGAGCAGACAATGATACAACGCCGTGAACACGCCAAACGAAAAGCATATGCGCCGTAACACTCCCTGCCACACAGTTGGAGAAGGTGGACAAATATTGCACGTTACGTCTGCCATAAACAAAATATTAGTAAGATCTGTAGAGGCACACAACGTACGAGATCGTCCGCGTATTGGAACACTTTCATTAGCCGTGTAGAACTGTCGCACTCTCCGAATGCGATTAAAGAGTACGTATGTTGAATAATAGGGATAGGCACAAGAGTGAACGTGACAAAACGTGTCGACAGAAGCCACGCACATTACAACAGATATCACGTGCAGGTAGCTGCAAGAAAATTTAATAAACCGTTTGGCCAAAATGGGGCTTCTGTCCGTACCGCGGCCAGTTACAACAGTACAAAATATCGTATGCCGAATGACCTGGCACGGACACGGCTATCATATTTGAATAAAGCCCGATGTAGCAGGATAACGAACCGGATGACTTAGGAAGTCAATGTTTGCAGTACGCCAGGGAGACAAGTCCTCCGAATTAAGGGCCAGAGACTCATGTTCTAGCCGCCGTCCTGGAATAGACCCGCAAATAGATTCGTTATTGCGAGATTTCCAGATGTCTTGACGCCTGACCCAACTAACACAGGAGATGACGCCCAGACAGGCATTACTATTGTAGATGACAGAGAGATTTATTGCATGTAGCAAAGTCAAGCCGTATAGCAAGTGTCAGGTTTGCCACCTTCTCACATCATGCAAACTATTTCAACACTGAGTAATGCATATGTAGTTTCTGTGACAGATGCGATATTGAACGCTACCACATACTCGTATGTACAGAGCCTATATGAGTATCATGGAGCCTGAATGCTCCTGAATCGATTATGCAATGTCAGGCCATACTATTGTGGTGTAGTTAGAACTACTAATTCTATAATGAATAAGTTATGAATAAGTAAAACACAAAGACGTCAAAAAAGGTATGAAAACATAACGTTTTTTTTATATATATGAAACTTCTTCTACACCGACGGTAACAACGAACTTTTTCACTGCGGAGCTCGCGTAGGGCGCAATCCGTTTATGTTAAAGCTCTAGAATTAGAGCTAGCTCTTAGAGTAGAATTTTTTTTAAGGAGGTTGTTTCTAATTCTAGACTATCCTTCGTCCCCTACGGGCTTGAAACTTAACCTAAGGCATATTTTTAATATTTTTATCAATCTTGGAGCTCTAGCAACCCTGTAAGAGCCACCCATTTGAAGTTCCTTGCGCAGCAATATATTGTACGAAGGCAATGCTGAAGCACGTCCGGGAATACTGTCATAATGCTGAGCTAGGGATAACCAAGACAAGTCTGGAGAGCCCAGCAAGAAGTAAAGGACGTAAAGATTACACAAAAACTTACAAGGAACGAGTGTGCTAATTACCCGATAATTGCTGATTTATCAAGCATGTTTTTTAGGTACACGTGCTTACCCTCACATATTAGCGTCGGGTAATGTTAGGTGAGCGAACAGAATACACCAATAATCCCTCCAGAAAGAAGCCTTTATTTTGAAGCGTCCATTGTCTTTGTCCATTCCCTCTAAAATTCTCGTTTATCATATAGGTTTAATGTAGATTTTGGGGATGAGGGACGCATATGCATACTGCCACGGTGGAACTAGTCAATGCGTAATTTGGGCGATCTGAAGTTCTTCTGTCTAACGTGAGTATCCTCTCAATTATCATCTATTAAGATTGTTTTTTCGCCAGGCCATCGTCTATCAAACAAAGACCGCATGCACATTGTACAAACCGTACAAAATTTGCGTAAAATGATAGTAATGCCTGTACAACTGGATTACAATCTCAATATTTTTCGGAAGTATAATAGAAAAGTTGATCAGAGTTGAACTAGTCATACAGTTAAAATTATCATATGTTCACTTCGGAAATCATTAGATATATTTTATTTGCTTGGAAAGTTATTATAATATTGCGACGAAGCACTTCGCCCTCTGGGCAATACAGCCAAGGTTGCAAGTGTGCCAATTGCGAATCAAGGAATAAGATAGAATTCAGCATAACAATCTGAAGGCTAGTTTATAAAACGACAATACCATCTGGACAATTGAATACTCAATAGAGGTTTATGATGTTGCTAATTTTAGCGAGCTAAATTTATTTATCTTATTTGCTAGAGCTATTATAAACAAAACTAGACACTGTTGTAAGCCGTAATCACAATAAGAACACTCTGATTATCCTCACAGAGCTTTAGAAGAGGCGAACTTCGATTTCGACTACGTTTCTCTCCAATGCTCGATGGGCAGATGGCGTAATCTCCTAAGGCGCCATGCATAGGAAGCTCGGGGAGAAACTTCTTAATTGTGGTGAATTCCAGTTTGGCTCGGTACTTGGCCTCCGTGCATGTCGTCGCCGCATGGCCGCTGAACAATAGTCCATATCGCCGAAACCACCGAGCCTGCGATGCAGCATCTGCGTCTAGCTTTGCCGAAAACCGCTTTAACCGCTGCTCATAGTCTCCCGTTAGTTTAGCCGAAATCACGTCCACGGTCACGTCTGCTCCCACAATGTAGAAGCCAAACGCGGGGCTAAACGTCTCCCGGCGGCCCGGGAAATATGAACGCAGTTCGGTTGTTGTCGCCAGGCCGGTGATCGGTGAAGCCTTCTTCAGATGCTTCTTGAGGTATCTTTCGAAGACGGGCTCACATGCACGCACCTGAGTGGGGTCGGCAAACAGGAGCACACCTTTGACGCCTTTCGGAGGAGTTTTGAGGTTGAAAAAGGGAACAAGTTGAAATCCTTTCTTCTTGGGAATCACCATCGTTGAATAGTTTTGACAGTAGCCAACATGTTTGGCAGATCATCTCCGAAGATCACATGGCTTTTACTATGTACGGCCGCGATGTCCAAGTTTTCGTGACGAATCTGCTTGATGGTGTTTTCAAAGCGCTTCTCCGGAGGAACGCCGGCCGAGCAGTTTACATCAATAGTCGAGAAGTACAGTAACGGCTCACCGGCAATAAATAAGCAGCGTGGCTGATAGATGGTTTCATAACTCCTATCTGAAAATACCGGCAACGTATAACACTCACTGCAAATCATGCGTTTGGTGGGAGACCGCGTTGCCATGTCATGAAACACCATGTCAACCAGCACGACACCATGCAGTTGACCGCACAGAAATTCAGGCACCTAAGAAACCCATGGACGACCTCAAAAGAAAGATCCCCGGCGATGGTAGCTCCACACTAAAAACAGCTTACCACCGGGCCAACACACAGACTATCAGCAAACTCCAACAGCAGCAGCGACAAAACATGCAGTTATGTTCGAAGCACGACGTACCAACTTCACTGCATTTCCACGTCAACAGCAGACCATAATACAGTCGTAAACAGGCCAAACGAAAAGCATACGCGACGCAACACCCCCTGCCGCACACACTTGAAAATGGCGGACGTATGATGCACGTTACGTCAGCCACAAACAAGATATTTTAGTTAAGAGCTGTAGAGACACAGAACGTAGGAGATCGTTCGCGTATTAGAACACTTTCGTTAGCCGTGTTGAACTTTCACACTCTGCGAACACGATTAAAGAGTATGTATGTCGAATAATAGGGATAGACACAGAAGCGAGAGTGACAAAACATGTTGGCAGAAACCACGCACATTGCAATAGCTGTCACGTGCTGGTAGCTGCAAGAAAATGTAATGAACCGTTCGGCCAGAGGGCCAGAGAAAGTGATAATAATTAGTGAACATCCCGTTAAGTTGAATAACCTCAAAATGCGCCGTCCGTACCGCGGCCAGTTAAAATAGTACAGAAGTAGTATGCCGAATGACCTGGCACGGATACGGCCATTATGTTTTCAACATTGAGTAACACATATGTAGTTTCTGTGGAATATGCGATATTCGACGCTACTACATATCGTATGTACGACTCTTTACCATCCAGAGTTGATTATGCAGTGTCAGACCATACCGTTGTGTTGTGGGTAAAACTATTAATTCTATGGTGAATGAATTATAAATAAACAAAGCACAAAAGTTTAAAAACATATATACAGTCCGCGAATGAAAAGTACAGCCACCTATGTTTGCCACATTATACACTTTAATCGTAACCAATTGTGTACAGTGATACATGCTCATAGAGTAATAGCGGAGACTTCCGTCGACATTTGGAGTCTCGGATTACTTTGCAACACGTGGTCTCCACAATTGGCACAGCTACACCGCATAAAAATAATACAGCCACTAGCAAGATGCATCTCTTAAAGCGTGAATTGAGCGGAATCACGGCGTTTGAGCTTATTTACGGCTCGACAGAAAAAGGCAAGTACATCGATTGCACCCAGCAACTATACTTAATAATTAGTGAATATTCCGTTAAGTTGAATAACCTTAAAGTGCGGTTTGGCATGGTGTTGGATAAATTTCGGATAGCGTCCCGAGAAAGCTTCACAATTACTTATTTTAGTTCTACCTGGTTCGAAATAGTTCGACTCCTGGTTTCGTTGATGTAAACCTTTCGGGCGAGCCAGTTCCACACATTCTTGATGATATTAAGATCAGGTTCGACTGCAGGCCAGCGTAAGACCTCAATGTAACGTTGCTCGAACCAGCTTCTGGCCAGCTTGGCGGTGTAAATCGGGCGTTTTCGTGTTCAATTACGAAGTCGGGCGATCCCATCAGATGAATGTGTGCCGATCGCTCTCCTAGTAGATCCCTATAGCGCGTCAAATTAACATGACCGTCTAGAAACGCAATCGACGACGTCGTATGATACCCGATCGTTTTTCCTTGCGCACATCGTAGAAACAAAAGTTAAATCCATCCGGTCAATTAAAGTGTAATTTTTTTTATCCGAAAAGAGCACTCTGTGCCACTCAGTGGTCCATGACATCGTATAATGGGCGAAGCCGAGACGAGCTTTCTGATGCTCAGCGGTCAATCGTGTTTTTTTTTGTATTTTTCTCGTGTGCCAAATGCGTGTAATGTGGCAAAAGTTAAAAAAAAGTGACTGTATCTTTTTCGCGGACTTTATATACAGGGTGTCCGGATTAATTGGGCAAAATTCTGGCGTATGGTTAAGCTCGATGAGAAAATCATGCTGGCCAATGAAAAGGGGAAGCGGAAATGCTTCGTAAAGAAGTGAGATAATTTTGTAATGAATTTCTTTGAATTGTGATTTAAGGGGTGGCTGTTGTGATACTATTGTGAACTATTGTGATATTAAGAAGAGTTCGCAAAATTATACGTTTACTTTTGCATGTTTGAACTTTCACGTTTAGGTTTTCATTTTTTTTCCATTGAGCGTGCACAACCTATATATTGAGACGAGTGTACATCTTAAGTGAATCATTTTGGTTCCAAATTGGTAGAGCTGACGTCTGTGGTTGCAAATTTACTTAAATCTCCCGATGGCCATATCAGGTATGAGTGCATACATGCAGCTACTATGGTCGCTTTCTTTTTCAATCAAGTCATTCGTCAAATTTGTAGAAACTAAAAGAAATATGTTTATTTTACTTCAAGTCTTGCTCGAACGAATGCTCGTCAGCCAATAGGTAGCCCATTCGGTAGCGGTAGCAACGCTTTTGTTGTAGGCGCTAAAAGATTTCAGACATCTGCCGAATGGTTCCACCAGCAGTCAATATTTTGTAGATCAGATCCATAGGAGACCCGAAGGGAGTTGCCCGGATCCTTCAGGTGGCCCCAAAAGAAAATGCCGGTACTGCATAGACCGGTCGACCGTGGCGGCCACGTTTGTGGACCGCCTCGGCCAATCCAGCGACGGTTACCTGCCAGCACAATGTTTGCGCGACTACATCGTTTGCTCCGCAAAACGGTCATTTCACGGCCGTCATTACGACATCAAACGACCGTGGACATTAAGAAGCCCAAATACAGTGGAACATAATGTTTAACAAGTAGTCGCGCGTTCTTTCGCAAGCATACGACTGGTGGATAGAAGCGTTGGTGTAAGTCGCGCCACTGTCCACGAAATGCTAAATGAATCAGGGCTGTATCCGTACCGGTTTCAGCGAGTTTAAGCTTTGCGGGATTCTAATTATCAGCTACGCATTCATTACTGTCGCTGCTTTCTGCAATAAGCAGCGGTCAATGCGGAAATTCCTGCTCTCGTTCTCTTCATGAACCAAGTTTCTTTTACAAAAGATGATGTGTTCAACGCACACAATGTTCATTGGTGGGCCAAGGAGAACTTGCCTATGATCCGCCCGCATGCACACCAGCGTCGCGTTTCTATGAATGTCTAGGCAGGCATAGTGGACAACTACCTTATCGGACCTTACTTTCCTACCGAAAGGTTAAGTGGATCAACATACCACGTATTTCTGAACACAACCTTGCCAGAACTCTTGGCATACGTTTCATAAAGTATTCGATCGAGGATGTGGTTCCAGCACGATGGTGTTTCAGCACACAAAGCTCTTCACGTGCGGAATTATCTAGATGAGACCTTCGCCAATCGACTTTTTCCTTTGGGTCTATGCAACTCCCGTTGAGTCTTTTATGAATCTGATCGGCAGAATTGTAACTTTTTTTGGGGTGAAAGGGAAAATGTTTTTTCTGAGCTTCTGCAGGTTTAACAAGTGACTAGATTTACAAAGAAAGCGAAGATAGTAGTTACATGCATGTACTCTCACCTGATATGGGGAGATTTAAATGACTTAAGACGTACACCCGTATGAATGTATTGGTTGTGCACGCGTAATGGAAAAATTGAAGAACCTGGGCGTGAAAGTTCGAACATGCCAAAATAAAATTATAATTTTGCGAGCTCTTCTTAATATCACAATAGTCCCTGCCTAGCTAAAGCCAGGTGTAATTCTGACAATGTAGAATTTTCCCCTTTACAGCATTGTCGCTCCCCCTTTCCATTGGCAAAAATGATTTTCTCAACGATCTTGGCCATACCCCAGAGTTTTGCTTAGGGACCCTGTATATATATATAAAAGTTCTCACCGGCGATAAAAACTAACTTTTTCATCGTGGGGCACAATCCGCTTTTGCTGGAGCGCTGGCAATTCTGTAAGGGCCGCCCATTTAAAGTTTCTTGCGCAGCGATATATTGCAATAAGGCAATGCTGAGGCACGTCCGGGAATGCTGTCAGAGCTAGAAATAACCAAGATAAAGTCCGAAGAGCCCAGCGATAAGTAAATACATAAAACTTACACAATACTTACAAAGAACAAGTAGAGACAAGAGTGTGCTAATTGAGCAATAATTGCTGATTTGTCAAGCGTCGTGGCCGTCGTGTTGTATGTAAGTTGAAGTATGAACGCAGCTCGGTTGTTGCCGCCCGACTGATGACCGGTGAAGCTTTTTTCAGATGCTTCTACAGGTATTTGTCGAAGACGGGCTCACATGCATGCATCTGAGTTGGGTCGGCGAACAGGAGCACACCTTTGACGCCTTTAGGAGGAGTCTTAAAGTTAACGGTCCACTCCTTATCATGGAGATCCATGAAAAAGGGAACAAGTTGAAATCCTTTGGTCTTGAGAATCACCATCCTTGAATAGTTTTTGACAGTAGCGAATGTGTCTGGTAGATCATCTCCGAAGATCATATGGCTCTTAATATGTACGGCCGCGGCGTCTAAATTTTCGTGGCGAATCTGCTTGATGGTGTTTTCAAAGCGCTCCTCCGGAGGAACGCCGGCCCAGCAGTTTACATCAATAGTCGAGAAGTACAATAACGGCTCACCGGCAATATAAAAGCAGCGTGGCTGATAGATGGTTTCATAGCTCCTATCTGAAGATTATAGATGACGGAGGCGCTAAACACATGGCGATCTTACAGACCACTGGTGTTGCCCAAGGTGATAATCTTAGCCCCCTGCTGTTTTCGGTGCTGGTGAGAGACCTTCCCGAAGAGATACGGAGTCGGCACTCGCAGGTAGACGTCCTTATGTATGCAGACGACTTGGTGCTATATTCTCGCAGTCGATTCCATTTGCAACAATCCCTTGCGACCTTGCAGAATTACGTTCATCGAAACCAGTTGGAAATAAATTTAGATAAAACAAAGGCAATGAAGTTTAGACGTGGAGGGAAATTGGCTGGAATCGACGAACTACGGTTAGGTTCAAAATCTATAGACTTTGTCTCGAACTTCTCATACCTAGGGGTTATGTTCTCGTCTCGAGGTACGAACTTCTCGAGGCACATTGATGAAGGAATTCGGAAAGGACTACAGTCCTTTCATAGTATCCGAGACCCTCATAAACTATTAATGGACGTTGCCGTTCATCTCTTTAACCTGAAGATTGCGCCTACTGCTTCTTACGGTATACAGGTGATATGGCCGCATCTGACGAAGTTAAACTTTAAGGCGCTTGACCAAATCAAGGCCGCTTTTCTAAAAAAGGCGCTAAGAGTCCACCGCACTAGTCTCAACAGATTAGTCTATTTACTGGCGTCGACTCCGCTATTTGTTGAGAATTTACAAAAAATGCACGGGTTACCGAAAACGGCAGCTTTCAACGAGTACATGTCTGAATGGGAGAATAAGATGGCAGACATTGACCCTCTCTTTTATGAAACCCAGGCAATGACGTGTACTTCCTGGAAGCGCTGCAACTATGAGAATAGACACCTAATTGCACGATTTGCTGTACATGGCTTCCACATGAAGATCTGTATTCGAGAGAAGTTCCATGAAATTTCCTCGTTATGCTTGTGCAAACTTTGCGGGAGACAGTGTGACTTATATCACCTTCAACGATGCGATAGAACAGTTCCGTTGACTCGACTTTTAGAACCGTGATGAATATATGTATATGTGAATGTGTGCTTTCTCTGTACGCGCAATATTGTAAACCAACCATCGGTTAATAAAGCTATTATGTTATGTTATCATCATTATATGTGCCTATCTGAAGATTGTTCTCTGTCAGCTTTGACATGGCTTCGCAGCAGCTGATACGTATCCGACATTTTTGAAGTTGAGTTCGGTCAGGTCGCACTTGAAGTACAAAAGTGGCTGATAAAGCTGTGGTCCCTCGTTATATATCGGGCAGCGCAAAGCGAGGTTGTGAGTGTAAGACATTGGGGAGGGTGAATTCGATTTAAAGGGAAGAGGGAACTGATGACGATGTATATTGATCTAACTGTCGAACGATCCTCGGTATACCTTTACCGGTAGGCTGATAGCGAAACCGAGTAAGGGGCACCTCAACCACCAGCTATCAAGAATGGGCGTTTCGCCAGGCAATCAATCGTCTAACAACCGAAGGCGACAGATAGACCTGCCTATTGTACGGGGCACTAGATGATTAGCACTTCAAGAGGCTCACATGACCTTTGGGGGAAGCTGGCTTCAGCAATAGATCCACCAACTTGCGCCTCATCAGTGAGTAGCGCTGCGCACTGCCAATTGAGTCGGCCCATTGGAAAAGATCAAATTGAAGAAAATCAATAGTAGTCAACATGTAGTTAAAATTGGAATGCTCGTTTTATGATCACATTAATGTTTCTTCCTATTTATCGCAGTATAGAATGCAGTGGAATATTGAGAGCGCCAAATTAGGTCTGAATCTCCTCCCACACGCGGAATTATCCACGTTTTATATTGTTATTCTAACTAAGACATGGTCTACTAAGAGCAAAAACGTGAATGGCTTCTACGCAGCTATGTGTCTGGAACAACGCGCAGCAGAACCAGGAAGACCAAGTAGGAGCGTAGAGACTTTGTACAACGACAGACCCGGTGAAGTAGAAATTTAGTATATTGACTACAACTGTGCCATTTTAACTACCAAGAAATGTAATATGTTGCGATGTACTCAATCCCTGTAAAGTAATTATTGAATCTACTCAATAAGCTGTGACGTTCGCATTATTCAGTTTATCCACGAAAGCCAACCTTACTCAGTAGTGACCTAAACTGCCCAGTAGAAAAAAAACAGCAGTAATAGATGCAGATTGCTGAACAGCACCTTGACCAAGGTGTGTGGCTTGTCTCCACTCCGGACACAAACACATTTGTGTGACCAGAGTGTAGATCAACGACCGATATATTTGCAACAAACATTGAAGAGACATGTGTGACGTACCACGGCGTGGTGTCGCAACTGACAGCTTTCGGACCCAATTCACATCTACCGATTGGACTAAGTGTGCGGCTGCCGCTGGAGTCTCTACTTTAGCGGAGATTAAAGTAGTCGAAGTCGCTAGACGTTGATCGGTATGCCAGTCGTATTGTTCCAGTCATTCGACAAAGCGTCTGCAAGATGCGGCATAGGCGCAGGTTCTCTTGAATCAATGCAGAGCTGTGTAAGTTTAGGCTCATATTCTTTCTTAATCGCAAGACGTTGTGCTGCCGTGTCACCAATAGCTCAACAGGGCGTACAAGCAAATAATTAGATCAGCCAGAAGGGGCTATGCTTTGAATGAAGAAAACCGTCTCATTCTGAAAGCCACGAGAAAGCCGTATAAATGGATTCAAAGCAACTCCCGGACCATCGCTTGCCCTATCATTTCAGATGAAATCTAAGGCTTCTTCAGGCAGATATTCGCAACCAATAATATCATCCCAGAGAATGCTCGTAAACATAAATCTGTTTAAAAGGAGTTGATGATGCAAGCCAGAGAGGGCATCTTAGCTGAAATAACAAAAAAAATATGTTATCTACGCTGCACTGAAGGCTTGCTCTGTGCTTCTCTACAAGATTCGGTCAAATCTCTCTCAAAACCGGTTATCCCTCTACGCCACTTTTGTGTACTTTAAATATGGGTTTGCCTTGCTTTCGGGAGTACTGGGTTCGAGACCCAGACCGGCCACTCTTAAAATGGTTCCACTCTAAACTCCAATTTAGACAAGGTGCCGGAGTGGATTAAAAAATAGCCATGACATGAAAAACCGTACACGGACATTGACCTACGGAATATTTAAAAAAAATCAACCTGTCAACGTTGCGGTAATTTCCATGCTTTGCTGAGATGTACTGAGATCGCTACACATTTGTACCGTCATTACAATCATGTCACGCATCATTTGAGGTGCCAGATTAAGCAACAATTAAAATTGCTAACATTATTTACTTCTTGCGGGACTGACCGTACGTGCCTCAACCTCGCTACATTACAATATATTGTGCGCAGGAAACTTTAAATGAACAAAACAGGGATACCTCACGGGGATTTCCAAGCTCCAGTACAAATGGACTGAGCCCCACACAAGCTCCACACGAAACAGGTCGTTGTTCCCGACGGTTTTACCTAAAGTCAAAGTATACTGAGGTTTTTTATATACTTTTATTGACAGCTTACAGTTTTCCTTATTTATTAATGGTTTATACACCAAATATTTAGTAGTTACAATCACGACACAACAGTGTAGGCTGATATTGTATCATCAACTCTGAATGTTAGGGAGACTTTAACAGTTTCGATACATACAAGTATGTGGTAGCGTCCAATATAGCTCCACAGCAAAAAAATAATGCAGATCGTTCGTCGAAACAGCCACAGTTGGTCTTTACATTTGCGCTGTTAGTTGTCACTGTAACAGCAACTTTTTTTATTCAAAAGCATAGCTTGCAGTTTGCATGCTCAATAACCTAGGTCCAGAGCTGTGAATTTGTGTCTGCTTGGCTGAGCCTCGACGAAGATGTCATATACATTGTAGAGCCGATGACCGGAAAACCTACTTAATCCTATTAGAAGTAAAACTGATAAAGCATTTTGAAGTAAACGTGAAGCAAAGCTAATCTTTGTAGCAAATAACATACAAACCTTTGATCGGTCATGCTGCTCCAGCTTAACCGCGGAGTGAGGAATCACATCTGTGTTTCACATATGGGACCGACCTGCGACCAGGTCAACCAGGACCGCCTGCCAATCAGAAGCAATTGATATCCCTCTCCCCTTCTAACTGGGCCGACCTTCTCATTTTCAATATTGACATTGCATTTTGGTGGTTGCTATATAATGAGAAACACAGCGTTTGCCCAGCCACTATTCCGCCTGATCAGCAAGCTAACCGAATCTAACATAACCATGTGTGAGATACATCGGATGATGCGTGACCAAGTCGAGGCGGTCAAAGAACGGCTTTCAGAGAAGATTGGTTATACGAAGTGTTCCTTCGTAGCCGGTCAGACGTTGTTCTATTTTTCAACCGTCACTATCAATTCTCCACGACACGCTCAACCAGTGGAATGTTTTGAGAAGATTGCACGACGCATTAGCCTCAGTAACCTGAACATTCCAGCTCTAAGTATCGAAGGCCAGATGATTTTCGGAGGCAAACTGCGGAATAAGGTTGCCGCCGCCAATGGCTGTTCGACTGTAGAGATTTCACAGAAGAAGGGATTTCAACTCATGCCTTTCTTCATGGATCGTCCTGGTAAACATTGGGCTTTCAATCGAAAAGCTCCATCAAAGAAAGTGAAAGGAGTACTCCTGTTTGCCGACCCGACGTTAGTGAGTCGTTGCGAGGACGTTTTCGGTGCATACTTCAGAAATCAGTTGAAAAAAGCACCGACGATCGTTGGCTTGGCGACCACGTCTGGAATGCGGTCACACTTTCCCGGCCGCCGAGAAAAGTTCAGTCCAGCATTTGGTTTCTACATTGTCGGAGAAAACGTCACCGTAGACGTATTTGCTGCGAACTCAGGTAACTACAAAGAGCAGCTAAAGTGCTTTGCCGACAAACTGAACGCAGATCGCACATCCCACACGGAACGCTATGGATTCCTCTTCAGCGGTGATGCCACGAGGTCGTGCGACGAGGCAGAGAACGGCACTGAACAAGAAGTATCGGCCATCAAGGACATCATGCCCGAGCTTCCTGTCTACGGCGCCCTGGGAGATTACGTAATATGTCGCCCGTACGTCGAAAGAAAGTCCGGTAGTTCTAGAAGGTCGCCTCTACATAAACTATGTAGTGGCCAACGCAGTGTGCTTATTGTTATTACTACATCTAGTTTAGGATAATGTTTTTTTAGACCAAATAAAATACACGTGACGGTTCGCCGAAGATGCAGCATTGTAAAAAGATAATGATTAATAAATTGTGCAGACATTTTTCTTCACAAGAAATGGTCTATATTGCTTTCATTGTATGGTGCCATACGTCGTTAGCTCAGAAACAAAACGTATATTTTTAAAACGTTATCCGTACATGGCTGACTCAACTCTGACTAACTATTTTTTCTATGATTTATTTGAATTTCTATGTTTATTTGAAATGAGTTCTACTGAGAACGCAACACACGAATTGCTTGAGGTATAATATTTAGCAATTATATGATTTTGCCAAACGCATGATGTGATAGGCAGAAGTCTTAATCTTTTCACAGGAGACTCGAAAGCATCCGAATTCTTGCATTAGAGGCTGTCGCTCGACATTCAATAAGAAAATGCAGCGTCTGTTCGGGGCACATTGTTCAACTAGAGTCGTACTACTTCTCTTTCCATAGGGCGCTGCTTCGTTGACCCTCGGGCTCCTTCAAGAGTGCAGGGTTTTCCCACAGTCGGCGGCGCTCTTCCGCCCTCAGGTCCCGTCGGGTACGCCATGACCATCCTGAGGGCTCCGACCCATTGAGCCCGGCGCAGGTGACTTCGGTTACAGAAGCCGGATTTGAGCATTCAAGTAAATTATATGTTGATGACCCCAAGGTTGACAAGCACATGACTTGCCAGCTTTATGGTGGCCAGGTCGGACACACATTTTATGATAAAACCCGTGCACAGCAAATCGAAGAGTAAGATAACGATTATCCATATAAGGATCTTTCCACGTGTCCGAGGTGAGGGCAGGCGTCATAAAGAAGGCTAGGTCGACATCGGCCAGTTTCGCCTCCCAATTCAGAATGTGCTGATTAAACGCCTCAGTCAAAGGCAAGTTAAGGCTTCACTGCAAAGTCTCTATGAATATTTGAGCATTCAAGTAAATTATATGCTAATGACCGTAACGTTGACAGGTACATGTTTTTTTTAAATTATTCCGTAAGGTTAATGCTCGTGTACGGTTTTTTCATGTCATGGCTAATTTTTTAATCCACTCCGGCATTTACCTTGTCTAAATTGGAAACCATGCTAACCATTTTAAGAGTGGCCGGTCTGAGTCTCGAACCCAGTACTCCCGAAAGCAAGGCAAACCCATATTTAAAGTACACAAAATCGGCGTAGAGGGATAACCGTTTTTGAGAGAGATTTGACCGAATCTTGTAGAGAAGCACAGAGCAAGCCTTCAGTGCAGCGTAGATAACATATTTTTTTGTTATTTCAGCTAAGATGCCCTCTCTGGCTTGCATAGTCAATTCCTTTTAAACAGATTTATGTTTAAGAACATTCTCTGGGATGATATTATTGGTTGCGAATATCTGCCTGAAGAAGCCTTAGATTTCATCTGAAAGGATAGGGCAAGCGATGGTCCGGGAGTTGCTTTGAATCCATTTATACGGCTTTCTCGTGGCTTTCAGAATGAGACGGTTTTCTTCATTCAAAGCATAGCCTCTTCTGGCTGATCTAATTATTTGTTTGTACGCCCTGTTGAGCTATTGGTGACACGGCAGCACAACGTCTTGCGATTAAGAAAGAATATGAGTTTAAACTTATGCAGCTCTGCATTGATTCAAGAGAACCTGCGCCTATACCGCATTTTGCAGACGCTTTGTCGAATGACTGGAACAATACGACTGGCATAGCGATCAAAGTCTAGCGACTTCGACTACTTTAATATCCGCTAAAGTAGAAAATTCCAGCGGCAGCCGCACACTTAGTCCAATCGGTAGATGTGAATTGGGTCCAAAAGCTGTCAGTTGCGACACCACGCCGTGGTACGTCACACATGTCTCTTCAATGTTTGTTGCAAATATATCGGTGGTTGATCTACACTCTGTTCACACAAATGTGTTTGCGTCCGGAGTGGAGACAAGCCACACACCTTGGTCAAGGTGCTGTTCAGCAATCTGCACCTATTACTGCTGTTTTTTCTACTAGGCAGTTTAGGTCACTACTGAGTAAGGTTGGCTTTCGTGGATAAACTGAAAAATGCGAACGTCACAGCTTATTGAGTAGATTCAATAATCTCTTTACAGGGATTGAGTACATCGCAACATATTACATTTCTTGGTAGTTAAAATGGCACAGTTGTAGTCAATATACGAAATTTCTACTTCACCAGATCTGTCGTTGTACAAAGTCGCTACGCTCCTACTTGGTCTTCCTGGTTCTGCTGCGCGTTGTTCCAGACACATAGCTGCGTAGAAGCCATTCACGTTTTTGCTCTTAGTAGACCATGTCTTAATTAGAATAACAATATCAAACGTGGATAATTCCGCGTGTGGGAGGAGATTCAGACCTAATTTGGCGCTCTCAATATTCCACTGCATTCTATAGTGCGGTAAATAGGAAGAAACATTAATTTCAATTTATTTTATTCACACTGTCTGTGTAATACTCTATCTAGTTAAAATTGGAGCACATACGTACTCCGGTTAATCAAGAAAGTCCCCCTAGCTTACTCTTAAGTCTCTCGCGGTGATTCAGAGACTGTGGGTATGTACAAGTTTGGGCATGATACAGATCACAAGGGCCTTCGCAATATTTACAGATACACGACTCGACTGGGTCGTGAAACGACTCCGTTCGACTGACCACATGATGATAGCCGTGGGTCAAGAATTTGACCACCACGTGCCTGTTCGCCCGATCCGGATTCTTCCATGTGTCGTCTGTCATTGCTGGCGAAGTGAAGAACTGTGGGCTCACCTCGCTGATCTCCTCTCTTTTCCCGTTCATGAAGTTCACAAATGCCGTCGTCTCTTCAAGCTTGAACTTTTGTTGGATCTCCTCCACAAATCGCCTTTCTCCCGCCAGGAGGTAGACCATACGATTTCGCGTATTTGTGTGGACGCCAAGAACTCTTTTTAGGAACGTCGATTTGGCTCTCTCGAGTGTTCGAAGGTCTCGCTCGCTAAGATGCTCCCAGATCAACTCGACGCCATAGGCAGCGCATAGGGCTAGCTTGAGCATGAAGAGTTTAGAGGCGGTTTTCAACGAGAGGCAATACGGGTCCGATATCGATGAAGAGGCCACCAGAGTTTTTCTGAATCGCTCCTCTATGTGTCGAGAGAACGACGATCCACTCGTCGTGAACACGATCCCAAGGTATGTAAAGTTGTTTACGAACTTTATTGGGACTCCGTTCACCTGGATCTGGTCGCTGGCCGCGAGCCTCCCTCCCCGACGGAATTTTAGAGCCTCGGTTTTCAATTCATTTATGGTCAGACCTACGCGGCTCGCGTACTTCTCCAGCGTTCTTGCCGCTTGAGACAAATGAAAACAGCTGGTACTGTAGGCGCATACGTCGTCGGCGTACATAAGCGTCTCCACAAGAGGGTGTTTCGTTGATAGGAACGACGGCAAGTTGTTGATGAGAACGGACAATAGCAAGGGTGAGAGATTATCACCCTGGGCAAAGCCCGTGGTTTGCTCGATTGGCTTCCTAATAGCCACGCCATCATCGATTAGAATCGCGCTCTTCTGTAAGATAGCACCGATCAGGCCGAGGATCTTCGTCGGGACACCACTTGAGGCTAGCTTCTCGATAACGATTGATCTTGAGCCGGTGTCAAATGTGAAGAAACATTAATGTGATCATTAAGCGAGCATTCCAATTTTGACTACATGTTGACTACTATTGATTATCTTCAATTTGATCTTTTCCAGTGGGCTGACTCAATTGGCAGTGCGCAGCGCTACTTACTGATGAGGCGCAAGTTGGTGGATCTATTGCTGAAGCCAGCTTCCCCCAAAGGTTATGTGAGCCTCTTGAAGTGCTAATCATCTAGTGCCCCGTACAATAGGCAGGTCAGTCTGTCGCCTTCGGTTGTTGGACGATTGATTGACTGGCGGAACGCCCAATCTTGATAGCTGGGGATTGAGGCGCTCTTCACTCGGTTTTGCTATTAGTCTACAAAGGGATAACGAGGACCATTCGACGATAAGATTTATCAACATCGTCATCAATTCCCTTTCCCTTTGTATCAAATATTTCCTCTCTCCTTTGTCTTATACTCACAACCTCGCTTCGTGCTGCCCGCTATATAACACGAGACCTCAGCTTTGATCGCCACTTTTGTACTTCAAGTGCGACCTGACCGAACTCAACTTCAAAAATGTCGGATACGTATCAGCTGCTGCGAAGCCATGTCAAAGCTGACAGACAACAATCTTCAGATAGGAGTTATGAAACCATCTATCAGCCACGCTGCTTCTTTATTGCCGGTGAGCCGTTACTGTACTTTTCGACTATCGATGTAAACTGCTCGGCTGGCGTTCCTCCAGAGGAGCGCTTTGAAACCACCATCAAGCAAATTCGCCACGAAAATTTGGACGTAGCGGCCGTACATATTAAAAGCCATATGATCTTCGGAGATGATCTACCAGACATGTTGGCGACAGTCAAAAACTATTCAACGATGGTGATTCCTAAGAAGAAAGGAAACATTAATGTGATCATAAAGCGAGCATTCCAATTTTGACTACATGTTGACTACTATTGATTATCTTCAATTTGATCTTTTCCAATGGGCCGACTCAATTGGCAGTGCGCAGCGCTACTTCGGGAAATACCTCAAGAAACATCTAAAGAAAGCTTCACCGATCGCCGGCCTGGCGACAACAACCGAACTGCGTTCATATTTCCCGGGCCGCCGGGAGACGTTTAGCCCCGCGTTTGGTTTCTACATTGTGGGAGCAGACGTGACCGTGGACGTCATATCAGCTAAACTAACGGGAGACTATGAGCAGCGGTTAAAGCGGTTTTCGGCAAAGCTAGACGCAGATGCTGCATCGCAGGCTCGGTGGTTTCGGCGATATGGACTATTGTTCAGCGGCCATGCGGCGACGACATGCACGGAGGCCAAGTACCGAGCGAAACTGGAATTCGCCACGATTAAGAAGTTTCTCCCCGAGCTTCCAATCCACGGCGCCTTGGGAGATTACGCCATCTGCCCATCGAGCGTTGGAGAGCAACGCAGGCGAAATCGGAGTTCACCTCTTCTAAAGCTGTGTGAGGATAATCATAGTATTCTCATTGTAATAACGGCTTACAACGGTGTCTAGTTATGTTTATAATAGCCTCAGCAAATAAGATAAATAAAACATGTTCTCCAAACGAGCAAAACTATAAACCTCTATCGAGTATTCAATTGTCTAGGTATGAATTGATCAACTAACCCTCGAGTTGTTTTGCTGAAGTATATTTTGATTCGCGCCATAATTTGCAACTATGGTTGTTACGCTTAAGTAACTGGGAAATATAGTCTCAGTCAAACGGCTACTACAATACGAGGTACGATGAATGACAATTCGAGCAATTAGTGTAGTAAACAGTTAGATCTTCGCTGTTTTGACCCGCCTCAAAAACGCTGACGTCGAGGACATGATGCCGCTCTTTATGCTTGCATGCGAATTTTATTGATTATTATTTCTGCACGTTTGCAATATTTGTTGTTGTTGTTGTGATAGTTGTTGTTGCCGCTTGGGTTGGCTGTGAACAGCTGGAGTTGTGACAGTGGCCGGTGGGGCCAATTGATTGTCGACTTCTTTTAATTCGTCAGTTTTATTTTTAAGAGAATGCAGATCGTTTGTCGGAACAGCCACAGTAGGTTTTTACATTTGCGCTGTTAGTGTCACAGTAACAGCAACTTTTTTTATCCAAAAGCATAGCTTGCAGTTTGCATGCTCAATAACCTCTCTCGTGGAAGAAATCACGAAGATGGTTTGCCAAAAGTGGCTCAGACTGCACCCAGTATGAGCTTTGCTACTGCTGAAGTAGTCATATACGCTTTTCTGCTGTTGAAGTAGTGAGGCCTGCGTTTATCTAGCAGCTGCGGTGGCGCCTTTACCCTCCCTTGGCGCAAAGGGTCGAGCACCCCACGGTGGGCGAGATAGCAAGCCTGAGAAAACTACTGTCGTGATTTTCTTTTGCTCCGATCTCTTCCACCTGACAGCACTTCATGGTTCCTTCTAGCAGTTCAGAGCAAGTATCCACATCACAGTCCACCTCGAGGCTATCAACCTCTACAAGTAAAAAGGTCAACATGCTCGTAGCAATCAAGTGTGGATCGCCTCGCTGATTGAACCAAATATATGGAATATTCTTGATTGTCCCTCCTCTAGTCGCACGACAGCCTTACGTGACACCCTAGCTGACGATGGTTGCTGGATAGTTACCCCAGCCTCATGTTCGACCTTCCTCAACCATTCGGGGAGCTCGGTCATCGATTTATTTGCGGTCAGCTTAAGCGAGGACAGAGTAAACTATATTGAAGAAATTAATTCGTTGAGTGAAGGCTGTCTTATTCGAGCATTAATTCCCAACTGCGCAATCTCGACGTTGTGGCTCTACTGTAACGTTCGCATGAGGTCCTGCCGATGCCTGATACCATTGACGTCGAGCAGTATGCTGATCGCCTCGTGGAGATCTTTCAATCGTCTACTTGCTCCACCAGGAAAAAGAAACATCGCCCTTGGTTCAACCAGAACTGCCACGTTGCTCGAGCGACACGAAGACCCTCCATTTGTTGTCAGAACTGCAACCTGCCGCTAAGCCGCTTGCTGATGTTTTCCGAACGATCTGCCGGAAGACATACACTCAGCAGAAATAAACTATATCTCGAACAACAGGAGGCTATCCTCCTCACACACGCAGAACGAGCTCCATACAAGTGGCTTACACGCGGTGGGCAGACCGAGCAAGATGGCTTAGTGGCAAAAGCCTTTGCCTTGCATTTGGTAGGCCTGAATTCGAGACCCAGACCGGCCACTCCAAAAATTGGTTTTCATGGTTCCCAATTTCAACAAGGTGAATGCCGGAATGGATTAAAATCGACCATGGTCGAAAAAAAAACGCGGAGCACAGATGTCTCAATAAAAGTAAATGGTGCATTACCATCCAACTCTCATTAAAAAAAGACCTTCTGTCCTATTAGCTCCGTCACCCTCGTTGGACATTTCACCGAAATGTTTGCATCGAGCGACACGATCCCCCGCAAATCACCATTGTTCGCTGTTGTTTGGGACGAGGAAACGACAAGACATCAGAGTGAACTTGAGGAGGACTTCACGGTCATGGAAGTTTTGCAGGCTCTTCAAGGGCTGTGCAACAACAAAGCATCAGGACCGGACGGCGTTCGGAATGAGCACCCCAGAAGCTCGCTTGTGTTGGACAGCATTGTTCAACGAATGCCTCAAGACGGGGCTTCTCTTACCACAATGGAAAAATGCGACCCTACTGGTGATCCCGAAAGGTAAAGGTGACCCTACCCACCCCTCGGCCTGGAGAGGCATTGCAAAGAAGAGCGTGTGCTATAAGCTGCTGTCGTGCTTGATCACGAAAAGACTAAGCGCCTTCTTGGAGGTCACGAACGTTATACCTAAAAAACAACATGGATTTCGGAAAGGGCGTTCTACGCAAACAGCGTGCAGAATTCTCCTGGATGACGTCAAAGAAACCCTCTCCCGACCAGGGTAGTCTCTGTACGCGGTATTCCTCGGCTTCAAAGCCGTCTTTGACTTCGCTCCACGTGATCGTGTGCTCAACATTTTGGCAGAAGTCGGCGTTTCCTCGAAAATGCTGAACATCATAAGAGAGATCTTACAGGAAAACCGGGTAACAATCGACGATGGAGTGTCGGAACTGCCGACGGTTTCGCAAACAACCGGGTTTGCCAGGGGGACAATCTGAGTCCACTTTTCTTTTCTGCCCTCTTGAAGGACCTGCCAAAACGAATTCGGGGGTGTAGAGATATCGTTAAGATTTTATTATATGCAGACGATTTAGCCATATATGGAGGTAGCCGTTTCCAGGTCCAACAGGCGCTGGCCAGGCTCAACACAGCCGTTACAGAGTTGGGGTTAACAATTAATCTTCGTAAGACGGAGGCACTAAAGTTCCGTAGAGGGGGCAGGGTCGCGCGTGACGATTCTCTTCATATCGGTAGCTTTTCTCTCGCCTACGTCAATAAGTTCCCTTATCTGGGACTAATTATGCCGTCAAATAGGGTGGGAGTTATGGAGAGATGCAGGAAAGCCCTTATAGCGGCATCTTCCATCAGGAGCCCGCATCGCCTGTCCCTTGTCACAGGCATTCGCCTCTTCGACCTGAAGATCGCCCCCCTGGCTTCATATGGAGTGGAGTTAATATGAGCGCACCTGACTTCCAGAAACCTCGACCAGCTGATTCAGATAAAAGCAGCTTTCCTGAAACGGACTCTGGGACTTCATACGTCAACGCGCAACTGCCTTGTCTTCTTACTAGCAGACTGTCCACTTTTTACAGAAGACCTAAAGCGCCGTTACACCCTCTCGCAAACCACAGCCTTTAACGACGGCATTAAAAAATGGGAGGCGAAATCTTCCGAACTCGACCCGGAATTCTTCAACACCGGAGCGATGAGAAATGTGGAGTGGAAGGGGCCAGAGCGTAGCAACAGGCACGTGATAACACGATTTGCAGTACACGGCTTTCATCACATTTTATGTCAACGCTCTGAATTGCATGAACCGTGTGAGACTTGTGTATGCCCCCGCTGCGGTGAACTCTGCCAAAGATACCATGCCGCAAAATGCAATCTTTAAATGAATTAGCCCGTCATTGTGGGGCCTTGTAGCTTATATTATATATATATGTATATATATGTATATATATGTATATATATATATATATATATATATATATATATATATATATATATATATATATATATATATATATATGAATGTGTATGTATATGTGTTTGTGTATGTATCTATACAAATGCAAATCACCCGGTGATAGTCGTGACTCACTATCCTTATAGTTGTTAAAGAGATGTAATTGTGGCTATAATCGCTACTCAACCTGAGTGAATAAATGTGAAATAAATTTTACAAAAAAAAAATATATGGAATATTTGCGACTGCCGACACCGGCAGGTACTTCCTTGCAGCCACCTCGAAAACATCGAAGCTTTTAATTTTGCCGTCGACAAGGTTGTAAAACAGTAGGTCAGTGGTGCTGCTTCCGTTATGACTTATACACGTATGGTCTTCGCGTGCATTTGCACATCTCAGACCGAAGTCTTCCATCAACTGGAGCAGCACCTCTCATTTATCGTTAGTAGCCCCACCATCAACACAAGCATCGAAGTCGCCATCGACGATGGTTGGCCGAAACAGGTCGAAATCTGATATACCATCATTCGACGTCCGAACGCTTTTCTGCTGTTGAAGTAGTGAGGCCTGCGTTTATCTAGCAGCTGCGGTGGCGCCTTTACCCTCCCTTGGCGCAAAGGGTCGAGCACCCCACGGTGGGCGAGAAAAGTGTTCTAATACGTGGACGACCTCGTGCATTGTGTGCCTCTACAGCTCTTAACAGAAATATTTTGTTTGTGGCAGACGTAACGTGCAATATGCGGCCGTATTTTCCAAGTGTGCGACAGAGAGTGTTGCGCCCCCTATATTTTCGTTTGGCGTGTCCACGACTTTGTATTATTGTCTGTTGTTGATGGGGCAATGCCGTAGAGTTGGCATGTCGCGCTTCGAACATGACTCCACGTTTTGTCGCCGTTTCTGTTGGTGTTTGCTGATAATCTGTTGGTTCGACCGTTGATCAGCTGTTTTTAGTGTGGAGCTATCATCGCCGAGGATCTTCCCTGTGAGGTCGTCCATGAGTTTCTGAGGTGCCTGACATTCTGTTGGGTCAACTGCACGATGTTGTGCTGGTTGAAATGGTGTTTGTGGCAGCATGCAACGAGGTCATAGTTTGTTGCAACCGTGAATTGATGTGAGGACGTATTCCGCGCATACTTCAGGAATCAGTTGAAAAAAGCGCCAACGATCGTCGGCTTGGCGACTACGTCTGGATTACTGTCAGACCTCCCCGGTCGTCGAGAAACGTACAGCCCAGCGCTTAGGTGCTGCATTGTCATGGCAAACGTCATCGTAGACATATTTGCTGCAAAATCAGATAACTACAAAGAGCAGCTAAAGTGCTTTTCCGACAAACTAAACGCAGATCGCCCATCCCACACTTAGTTAGCTCAACGCTATGGACTCCTCTTCAGCGGTGATGCTACGAGATCGTGCGACAAGACAGAAGACCGCACTCAAAAAGAGCTATCCGCAATCAAGGACATCATGCCCGAGCTTTCTGTTTATGGCGCTTTAGGAGATTGCGTCATATGTCGCCCGAACATCGACGAAAGTTGTATTGGTAGGAACAGTCCTAGAAAGTCGCCCCTACATAAATGATGCGATGGACAGTTCAGTGGCCATCGCATCGAATTTATGTAGAGGCGTAATAAATAAAAAAAAACCTAAACTGGTTATTACCAGTTTAGAAAAAGTGCTCTTCAGAATAAATGAAAAGCATCTGACGGTTTCCCAAGGTGTCAGCAGGACAAATTTGTACTACTTATTTAATTATACGCACATGCATCGTAAGAAATGGCTCTACCGCCCGCACTGTGTAACGCTAGGCGTCGCTAATTCTAGTCTGACGTCTATCGTAAATCTTTCAGGCCAACCACAACAGGAAACGCGGAAACCGAATATGTATGTTTAAAACTTCACTGGTAGCTTAACTGAGATCAACTCTTTTTCCATGTTTTTCTGAGATGTACTGAGATTGTTACACATTTGTACGGTCATTAAAATCATGTCACGCATCATTTGAGGTACAAAATTAAGCAATAGTTGAAGTTGCTGACATTATTTACTTCTTGCAGGACTGACCGTACGTGCCTCAGCGTCGCTACATTACAATATATTGTGCGCAGGAAACTTTAAATGAACAAAACAAGGACACCTCACGGGGATTTCCAAGCTCCAGCACAAACGGACTGAGCCCCACACAAGCTCCACACGAAACAGGTCGTTGTTCCCGACGGTTTTACTTAAAGTCAAAGTATACTGAGGTTTTTTATATACTTTTATTGACACCTTACAGTTTTCCTTATTTATTAATGGTGTATACACCAAATATTTAGTAGTTACAATCACGACAAAACAGTGTAGGCTGATATTGCATCATCAACTCTGAATGTTAGGGAGACTTTAACAGTTTTGATACATACAAGTATGTGGTAGCGTCCAATATAGCTCCACAGCAAAAAAGATAATGCAGATCGTTTGTCGAAACAGCCACAGTTGGTCTTTACATTTGCGCTGTTAGTTGTCACTGTAACAGCAATTTTTTTTTTATCTAAAAGCATAGCTTGCAGTTTGCATGCTCAATAACCTAGGTCCAGAGCTGTGAATTTGTGTCTGCTTGGCTGAGCCTCGACGAAGATGTCATATACATTGTAGAGCCAATGACCGGAAAACCTACTTAATCCTATTAGAAGTAAAACTGATAAAGCATTTTGAAGTAAACGTGAAGCAAAGCTAATCTTTGTAGCAAATAACATACAAACCTTTGATAGGTCATGCTGCTCCAGCTTAACCGCGGAGTGAGGAATCACATCTGTGTTTCACATATGGGACCGACCTGCGACCAGGTCAACCAGGACCGCCTGCCAATCAGAAGCAATTGATATCCCTCTCCCCTTCTAACTGGGCCGACCTTCTCATTTTCAATATTGACATTGCATTTTGGTGGTTGCTATATAATGAGAAACACAGCGTTTGCCCAGCCACTATTCCGCCTGATCAGCAAGCTAACCGAATCTAACATAACCATGTGTGAGATACATCGGATGATGCGTGACCAAGTCGAGGCGGTCAAAGAACGGCTTTCAGAGAAGATTGGTTATACGAAGTGTTCCTTCGTAGCCGGTCAGACGTTGTTCTATTTTTCAACCGTCACTATCAATTCTCCACGACACGCTCAACCAGTGGAATGTTTTGAGAAGATTGCACGACGCATTAGCCTCAGTAACCTGAACATTCCAGCTCTAAGTATCGAAGGCCAGATGATTTTCGGATACAAACTGCCGAATAAGGTTGCCGCCGCCAATGGCTGTTCGACTGTAGAGATTTCACAGAAGAAGGGATTTCAACTCATGCCTTTCTTCATGGATCGTCCTGGTAAACATTGGGCTTTCAATCGAAAAGCTCCATCAAAGAAAGTGAAAGGAGTACTCCTGTTTGCCGACCCGACGTTAGTGAGTCGTTGCGAGGACGTTTTCGGTGCATACTTCAGAAATCAGTTGAAAAAAGCACCGACGGTCGTTGGCTTGGCGACCACGTCTGGAATGCGGTCACACTTTCCCGGCCGCCGAGAAAAGTTCAGTCCAGCATTTGGTTTCTATATTGTCGGGGAAAACGTCACCGTAGACGTATTTGCTGCGAAATCAGGTAACTACAAAGAGCAGCTAAAATGCTTTGCCGACAAACTGAACGTAGATCGCACATCCCGCACGCAACGCTATGGATTCCTCTTCAGCGGTGATGCCACGAGGTCGTGCGACGAGGCAGAGAACGGCACTGAACAAGCAGTATCGGCCATCAAGGACATCATGCCCGAGCTTCCTGTCTACGGCGCCCTGGGAGATTACGTAATATGTCGCCCGTACGTCGAAAGAAAGTCCGGTAGTTCTAGAAGATCGCCTCTACATAAACTATGTAGTGGCCAACGCAGTGTGCTTATTGTTATTACTACATCTAGTTTAGGATAATGTTTTTTTAGACCAAGTAAAATACACGAGGCGGTTCGCCAAAGGTGCAGCATTGTAAAAAGATATTGATTAATAAATTGTGCAGACATTTTTCTTCACAAGAAATGGTCTAATTGCTTTCGTTGTGTGGCGTCAGACGTCGTTAGCTCAGAAACAAAACGTATATTTTAAAATCGTTAACCGTACATGGCTGACTCATTTCTGATTACTTACTTTTCCTGTACTTTTTTTGAAATGTGTTCTACTGAGAACGCAACACACGCATAGCTGATTTTGCCAAACGCATGATACTGGCACGAGCTTCTAGATAATCTTCTTCACTAGATAGTACCACGGCGGCAAACAATTATATTTTGTCTCCAACGTTGATTATCCGCTCGGATTTTCTCCGTTGGCGTTCGAGACTATGGGAGCTGCAGGCCCCTAACGCTCAAGCTGATTCAGCGCGTAGGTAGAAGTCTTAGTCTTTTGGCAGGAGACTCGAGAGCATCCGAATTCTTGCGCCAGAGGCTGTCGCTTGACATTCAACGAGGAAAGGCAGCGTCTGTTCGGGGCACATTGTTGAACTAACGCCGTACCACTCCTTTGTCCATAAGGCGGTGCTTGGTACACACGTGTGTTCCTTCAAGAGTGGAGGGTCTTCCCACGCTTGGCGGCGCTCTTCCGCCTTCAGATCCCGTCGGGTACGCGATGACCACCCTGAGGGCTCCGACCCATTGAGACCGGCGTAGGTGACTTCGGTTACAGAAGCCGGATTTGAGCATTCAAGTAAATTATATGTTGATGACCCCAACGTTGACAAGCACATGATTCGTCCGCTTTATGGTGGCCAGGTCGGAAACACATTTTATGATAAAACCCGTGCACAGCGAATCGGAGAGTAAGATGACGATTTTCCATTTACGGATCTTTCCACGTGTCCGAGGTGAGGGCAGGCGTCATAAAGAAGGCTGGGTCGACAACGGCCAGTTTCGCCTCCCAATTCAAAATGTGCTGATTAAACGCCTCAGTGCAAAGCAAGTTAAAGCTTCGCTGCAAAGTCTCTGTGAAGAGAGTCTATCAAATTAAAGTCTATCCAGATCAGCAAGGTTTGCTGGGCTAAGGTACGACCATATCACTTGTATACCATACCCAGCTGTGAGGCTATGTGGCGGCGTGGTCTAGGGGATTAGTGCGCTAGTCATGGTTGTCATCTACCGGTTCCCGGTTCGATCCCTGTTGTTGATCGAATTTTCTTTGAGCAATCCTCATTGAGATTAGATGAATAACCAAACCGCTGAGGGTCAGAGTCCATGCTGCCACAAGGACTGTTAGGGAAACCCTAGATATCTTAACATGTCCGGCTCTCGGTGCTTTGAAGGTATACCTCAGGTTGAGTTCCAAGCCCGTAGGGGACGGAGGATAGTCTAGAATTAACAACAACCTCCTTAAAAAATGTTTTAATTCTAGCTGTGAGGCTATCATGGCTAGCCAACCTTCCGCCTCCCCCGAATTAAATAGCTTTCGTTTAAGTAATCCACATTTGTTACCAGCGTTAGCATTCACATACTTTTGCAGAGTTGCAAGTGCCTGCTGATTGTGAAAATGGCTTCTGAAAAAAAACCCAATCGTCAGCATAGAGCAACACCTTGACAAACTTGTGTCGTTTAGTAATTATTGATGGCAAGTCCGAAACCAGTACAGAGAATAACAGTGGACTGAAATTGTCCCCCTGAGCCACGCCTGCGGTTCGGACCAAGGATTCGTGCTCAAGCACTCCGTCATCGAGGATAACTGCGCCCCGTTGAAGGATTGAGGCGATTGGTTAAAAAAATGTAGACCGTACTCCGAGGTACGCCAGCTTGTCCACAATCAGTTTCCGCGACGCTGTGTCAAATGCAGATTTAAAGTACACAAAAACGGCGTAGAGGGATAACCGTTTTTGAAAGAGATTCGACCGAATCTTGTAGAGAAGCATAGAGCAAGCGGTCATCGTCAACTTTCCTCTTCTAAATCCACGTTGCTTTTCCGGCAAGCCTTTCACGTCGCTGAGAAACGCCTCCAGTCGCTTGGTTAATAGACTATCTAAAAGCTTGTATACCACACTCTTCTTTGCAATACCACGCCAAGATGTCTGAGAAGGTGGGGTTGCCCTTCCTTTGCTGAATGACACTCAAAACAATTTCCTTCCATGACGAAGGCAAGAATGCATGTGCTTTTATCTTGTTGAATAGAGCGTTGGTGCAGGTGACCATTTTGCACTTGATCCGGACCTAGTGCTCTACGAGGCTTCGCCTTCAGTACGGCTTCGATAACATCATCTTTAGTTGTTTCAGCCATGATGTCCCTCTGGCTTGCATAACCAATTTATCAAAAACAGATATAAGTTTAGGAACATTCTCTGGAATGGTATTATTTGTTGGGAACATTTGCCTGAAGTACGCTTTTGACTCCTCTGATAGGATAGCGCAAGCGACGGTCCGGCATTCGCTTTGAATTCATTTATGCGGTTTTGCTCAAAGCTTCCAGAATAAGACGGTTTTCTTTCATCAAAGCATAGCCCATTCTGGCTAATCTGATTTTATGTTTGTACGCCCTGTTGAGCTATTGATATCATGGCAGCACAACGTCTTGTAATCGTGAGAGAGAATATAAGCTTGGACGACATAATGCTTAATTTACGCAGCTCTGCCTTAAAAGAGAAAACTCTCTTGGAGGTGGCAAACTTTCTCGGGAATACAAAACAAGACGATCAAAGTCTAGCGACATCGACCACTTTGATTTCCGTAAAACCAGAGATTCCAGCGGCAGCCCCACACTGAGTCCAGTTGGAAGATGTGAATTGGCTTCGAAAGCTGTCAGTTGCGACAGCACGCCATGGTAAGTCACACATGTCTGTTCAATGCTTGTTGCAAATATATGGCTTGTTGATCTACCCTGTGATCACACAAATGTGTTCGCGTTCGGAGAGGTGAAAGCCACAGACCTCGGTTAAGGTGCCGATCAGCGATCTGCACCTATTATTGCTGAGTTTATCTATTGGGCAGTTTAGGTCACGATTTAGTAAGGTTGGCTTTCGTAAATCAACTATATCGAGCGAAAGACACAGCTTATCGAATAGATTCAATAATCTCTCTACAGGATTTGAGTACATAACAACATATTTTATTTCTCGGTAGTTGAAATGACACAGCTGTTATCGTTAAACTAAATGTTTACTTCCCCAATTCTGCCATTGTACAAAACCGCTTCGCCCATACTATTCGCCCATATTAGTCTTTCTGGTTCTGCTGCGCGTTGTACCAGACACTTAGCTGTGTAAAAACTATTCACGTTTACGCTTTTAGTAGACCATGTCTTAGTTAAAATAACAATACCAAACGTGGATAATTCCGCGTGTGGGAGGAGATTCAGTTCTTATTTAGCGCTCTTGATATTCCACTGTATTCTATTTAATTCCATAGTGGCTGTTTAATGAGCGATCCAAGTGCCTGATTTGGGACGTGGCCGCAGGTTGTTTGCAATGCAGTTTGAACCCAACCTGAGGATTCTTACGATAAGCCGATGGGCTGATAGTGGTGCTAAATGTGCTATCCGTCGTCTGCGACACTGATGAAAACATTTAACCGCGTTTTAATTGTTCCAGTAAACGTATAGATCCGTGCCATAATAGGAAAAAGCATTCATGTGAGCATAAAGCGAGCATTCCAAGTTTGACTACATGTTGACTACTATTGGTTATCTTCAATTAGATATTTTCCAATTGGCCGACTCAATTCGCAGTGAGCAGCGCTACTCGCTGATGAGGCGCAAGTTGGTGGAAATATTGCTGAAGCCAGCTTCCCCCAAAGGTCATGTAACTATGACTCTTGAAGTGCTAATCATCTAGTGCTCTGTACAATAGGCAGGTTTTTCTGTCGCCTTCGGTTGTTGGACGATTGATTGACTGGCGGAACGCCCAATCTTGATAGCTGGGGATTGAGGCGCTCCTCACTCGGTTTTGCTATCAGTCTACAAAGGGATAACGAGGACCATTCGACGATAAGATTAATCAACATCGTCATCAATTCCCTTTCCCCTTCGAATCGAATATTCCCTCTCCCCTATCTCTTATACTCACAACCTTGCTTCGTGCTGCCCGCTATATAAAACGGGACCTCAGCTTTGATCGCCACTTTTGTACTTCAAGTGCGACCTGACCGAACTCAACTTCAAAAATGTCGGATACATATCAGCTGCTGCGAAGCGATGTCAAAGCTGACAGGGAACAATCTTCAGATAGGAGTTATGAAACCATCTATCAGCCACGCTGCTTCTTTATTGCCGGTGAGCCGTTACTGTACTTTTCGACTATCGATGTAAACTGCTCGGCCGGCGTTCCTCCAGAGGAGCGCTTTGAAACCACCATCAAGCAGATTCGCCACGAAAATTTGGACGTAGCGGCCGTACATATTAAAAGCCATATGATCTTCGGAGATGATCTACCAGACATGTTGGCGACAGTCAAAAACTATTCAACGATGGTGATTCCTAAGAAGAAAGGACTTCAACTTGTTCCCTTTTTCATGGATCGCCATGATAAGGAGTGGACCTTCAACCTCAAAACTCCTCCGAAAAGCGTCAAAGGTGTGCTCCTGTTCGCCGATCCCACTCAGATGCGTGCATGTGAGCCCGCCTTCGGGAAATACCTCAAGAAACATCTAAAGAAAGCTTCACCGATCACCGGCCTGGCGACAACAACCGAACTGCGTTCATATTTCCCGGGCCGCCGGGAGACGTTTAGCCCCGCGCTTGGCTTCTACATTGTGGGAGCAGACGTGACCGTGGACGTGATATCGGCTAAACTAACGGGAGACTATGAGCAGCGGTTAAAGCGGTTTTCGGCAAAGCTAGACGCAGATGCTGCATCGCAGGCTCGGTGGTTTCGGCGATATGGACTATTGTTCAGCGGCCATGCGGCGACGACATGCACGGAGGCCAAGTACCGAGCGAAACTGGAATTCGCCACGATTAAGAAGTTTCTCCCCGAGCTTCCAATCCACGGTGCCTTGGGAGATTACGCCATCTGCCCATCGAGCGTTGGAGAGCAACGCAGGCGAAATCGGAGTTCACCTCTTCTAAAGCTGTGTGAGGATAATCATAGTATTCTCATTGTAATTACGGCTTACAACGGTGTCTAGTTATGCTAATAATAGTCTTAGCAAATAAGATAAATAAAACATGTTCTCCAAATGAGCAAAACTATAAACCTCTATCGAGTATTCAATTGTCTAGGTATGAATTGATCAACTAACCCTCGAGTTGTTTTGCTGAAGTATATTTTGATTCGCGCCATAATTTGCAACTATGGTTGTTACGCTTAAGTAACTGGGAAATATAGTCTCAGTCAAACGGCTACTACAATACGAGGTACGATGAATGACAATTCGAGCAATTAGTGTAGTAAACAGTTAGATCTTCGCTGTTTTGACCCGCCTCAAAAACGCTGACGTCGAGGACATGATGCCGCTCTTTATGCTTGCATGCGAATTTTATTGATTATTATTTCTGCACGTTTGCAATATTTGTTGTTGTTGTGATAGTTGTTGTTGCCGCTTGGGTTGGCTGTGAACAGCTGGAGTTGTGACAGTGGCCGGTGGCCAATTGATTGTCGACTTCTTTTAATTCGTCAGTTTTATTTTTAAGAGAATGCAGATCGTTCGTCAGAACAGCCACAGTAGGTTTTTACATATGCGCTGTTAATAGTCAGGAATTTCTGAGATCTCCTCGAAAAAGCCCTTGCCATCGAAGAAGAATTCAACAAACGGACGACATCTTTGCTGAGAGGGCCACAAAAACCCAAGAAGACTGTACCTACAAAAATTAAGCAACTATTTTTCAATTTTTAAAAGCCATCTCTCCAAAGGCTGCGGCCAGTCTGAGTAGATTCTTTGTAGCAATCTCTCCGCTTTTGTCAGCATTTTTAACCTAGTGGTACAAACTCTCATCTGCCTGAATTGACTATATCTTACTATTTTTATGCTCGATTTTATACTCTCTGGTCCACAAAGCTGTTCTAATATTTTTAGTTGCGAGGACTGGCACGACCTTCCCCCCTGACTGGTTCGTTTACAGCAATACACCTCAATGCTGGCACAGAGGGATTACAAAAATCAGGGCAACACGAGCACCTGAGCAGCGTACTCTGTGATGAGTGGTCATCCGTAGACGTAGCAGTTATAAGCGAGACTTGGCTTAAAGATATCGATGCCCCTCTGTTTGCCATTAACAGATTCAGCTTAGTAACATCCAATCGTAAAACACCTAAGGTTGGAGGCGGAGTCGGAATCTGTGTACGTACCTCCTGTGTGATTGTATCCACGTTAGCGCTTAGTAGTCTTGATGGGTGTGTTCAAGCTCTTCGTATACATCTTCGGAAAGGGTCCGAGTTCGAGGGTTATATCATTGGGTTTTACTCGAGAATATATACAGGTTTATTTCACCAGAAATTGGTAGATGCTACCTAAAATTCATATCGGCTAATAACATCTTTCACTACTGCATGCATTGAACCAGCTTCTATTTCCTTGCATTGCAGTATGTGGTATCGGTCAATATTACATGTGCCACAATATTTACATACACAATCTTCAATTTCAAAGCAATACCCTTTTAGGCATATATATTGGAGGTAGCCATGCCAGGTAAGTCTGCAGAGTACCCGTCTGCTCACTTGCATTCCCTGCTTCCAACGGTCTGTCGTGAATGCAGGACCGTCAGTGAAATTCTCTATGGCAAAGCTCAAATAACGCTTTTCTCTGTATGCGCGATATTGCTCTACGACGAGTGGGCTAAAAACGCATTTGTCCAAGATAAGATCTTCCACAAAGCTTCGCTCTTGGCATAGTTCCATCGCCAAGGTTGTCGATGCGTTACGCGGCAGTCCGAGCATATATTTCACAAAATTTGCTTTTATTTTGTCTATCTCCTTAATGTTGTCTAAGGTTAAGTTTGGTGCAATGGCCCGAAGGCAGTAAGTTATAATCGGAGCTATTTTTATCTTAAAAAGGTTCATTCCAGTCTTAATGTCAATTTGGGTAAGATCTCCGAGTAGCGTCATAGCCGATACTGCTTTTGCACGATTGTTTTCTATGTGCTTTGTAAAAGATAGGCCAGGGGTTAAGATTACTCCGAGATAGCTAAATTGACTTACTAATTCAATATTTTGATTATTGACCCTGATGACGTGATCAAGACTGGCGTATCGACCTCCTCGGGAAAATCGAAGAACTTTTGTCTTAGATATATTAATTCTCAGCTCATACTGTGCGCACCATTGGCTCATTTCATTCAGGTAAAACTGTAGATGTGACTTGGCCATTAGGATGAGATCGTCAGCGTAGAATACATGCGGGGCTTTAGCATTTCGAAGTATTTGGCTTAACCCTGTGACATAAAGGATGAATAAGAAAGGGCTTGCCGTGTCGCCTTGTGCTAGCATAATTGTCTGTTTAACTTCTTGCGCAATACAGTGAGGCCCATTTCTGATTGTGATATAGTTTGCAGTGAGAATGCTTCTCATTAGGTTGAACATTCGACCTTTGATGCCAAAATGCTGTCGCATAATATCCAGAAGGCAGTCTCTAGGTACACTATCAAAAGCAGTTTTGAAGTCAACAAACGCTGCGTAGGTGATCTGTCCGTCGTTGGAACGTTCCCGCACGTGACGAAGGACTTCCCTGAGAGCTCGTTTAGTTGAGCGACCTTCAAAGAACCCATTCTGTTCCGTTGGTATTAGGTCTTTACATTTGCTGTATAGTCGAGTCACAATTAGTGAGGTTAATATTTTGTAGACTACGCTAGTTAATGCTATCCCGCGGTAGTTCGCTGGGTCTGTGGCGTCGCCTTTGTTTTTGTAAATTGGTTGCAGGTAGCTTCGGCGCCATTGCTCGGGTATGTACCCTTGTTCTAAGCATACATTAAACAGCGCTGTTAGCTTTGGGGCTATGTGCTCTATTCCCTGCTTAAGATGCTCGTAATAAATATCATCACGACCTGATGATTTTCCGTTTTTCTTCGCTAGTATAGCCATTTGAACCTCCCCTTCCGTAAAGTCTTCCCAGTCAGGCTCTATATGGGGTGCGTGTTCATTGTCAGGCAGTTGAACATCGTGGCTTAGTAGCGTTGTGAAATGCGAGACCCATTCTTCGTCGTTTATTAGTGGGTTTGCTACAGCAGGTCTCTTCGGTAAGAGGATCCATGGTTTCTGGATGCTTTCTTTTACCTGTTGTGTGCGCTGCGCGGTCTCATATTCATATTTCTTCCTCTGAATCATTCGTTTATACGTTTTCTTTAGATCAGCTAGGTTTGCCAGCCCTGCTAGGCTCCAATCGTTGTGGCAACAAATGTGCGTTTTGATGGTTTTGCACTCGTGATCGAACCATGTTTGTGTCTCGTCGCAGTGTTCCTCTTATATGATGCTGCAGATTAAATGGCCCACCGAAGTGAACGCTCGTAAAAGTCTGTGTCTACTTCGGTCGCATCTGGGAGTAGATATAAGGCTTGTTCTAGCTTGCTCAGACTTATCTTGCGGGCGAGGGAAATTCGTTTGTCAAGGCCAGTTATCTTCGTATGCGCAAGGCTGAAGGTAACTTTGCAGTGCTTCCGCTCGGCTGTCGTTTTATGGTCTTTTATATAAGCTCCCGGTTCACTAGAAGTACTCATAATTAGGTCTACAGCACTTTTTCCATTCCATGCTATATATGTAGCGTCGGAATAATTACCTTCTATTTGCAAGCCCATTTCCCCTACTCCCTCGATAAAAGCTGTCGCTCGTGAGTCATCTTTAGCGAGGTTACAATTCATGCCCCCTGCTATGATACTGTGTTTAAAATTGTCTGTGCATAGCATCAGGGACTCTGCAATATCAAGTAAAATGTCTGTCACGTTGCGGTCAGGTGGGCTGTAAAGTAGTAGTACTCTATATAAGAATACCCTTCTCGCTCTATTAGATGATACCCTACCATCTAATTTGTTACTTCCGTGTTTGCTCTTTGGTGATTCAAACGTCAACTTGCTCGCTAGCCCACCGCCGTTAAACTATAGATCCTTCTTTACTAGCAACGACCTAATGCATCTCACCGATCGTGTCACGAGACCTCTTTCTAGAACTTGCCTTGATCATATTGCAGTTAGGGGCTGTTCCGCATTTTATAAAGTTCAACCAGCGGTTCTAAATACGTTGTCATTCTTGGACCATTTCCCTGTTGTTGTCTCCTTGTCCAAATGCAGAGAAACATCGACGATGCTTCTGGCTGCTACTTCCAACTTCATTCGGGTACATAAGGGCTCGACCGAGTTGCCTTCTGCTCTTGTCACCTCTTCTGGAGAAACTTCCACAGATCATGTTAATTGCCGATGAATTTTACCGCTTTTCCGTGTCGGTGGGCTTGGAGACGGTCTCTTTATTGAGTTTTGAGGACGACATTAGACCGCGATTAAGATATTATTTAAGCAGAAACGGAGCTGGAGCTGCGGTGCAACGGGACTTCCTGCTCAACTTCTAAAGCTTGGTACTCCATACATTGGTGGTCCTCTTACGCACTTAGCAAACCTTTCACTCGCATCTAGAGTGTTTCCAACCGCCCTTAAGGCTTCTTTTGTTACAACTATTTACAAAAAAAAGGCGACGTTGCGAAGCTTAAAAGCTACCGACCTATCAGCCTGGTTGACTGAATTTCTAAGCTATTCGAGAAGCTTGCTCTCGTGCAGCTGGAACGCTTCCTCGAATTCTGCAGCTTTCTATCGCCTAATCAATTTGGATTCCGTCACGGTCGGTCCACGGGTCTGGCACTAGCGCATCTGTGGCAGTTTGTGACCGGCTCTGTTGAATCGACAAAGGCCTGTCTAGGCGTCTTTTTTGACGTCACCGCGGCGTCCAATAGCGTTCGCCATTTTTTCATTCTGCAAATCTTGCAAAGCCTTGGGTGTTCGGCAAGTACAGTCGAGTGGGTTGAGTCATTTCTATCCTCTAGATTGCAGTCTGTCCGTATAAGAAAAGTGGTTTTCTTTTAATTTAAAATTTCATTAATTTTATTCTGCTTAATATTGAAAAAGAGAACATTGGCAAACCGATAGCTTTTGCCGATGACACTTCACTTTTATTTAGGGTTGACTCTCCAGCCCTGATATTACGCGCTCACTATCCCAAGTGAAGAAGGTAATCAAAATATTTAATTATTTTGGCCTCGTTGTTAATGCTAGCAAGACTAGCCTCACTCTGTTTCGCTCTCCTCAATTAAAGTTGCTGGCGGACCTTGATCGGCTTTCTTCTCAATTCGGTCTGAAGTTTTCGTCAACTGCTAAATGTTTGGGCCTCATCTTACATGATGGTTTAAGTTGGCGCGCTCATATTGATCATATCACACCCAAATGTTACGCAGTTATATCGACCTTGCGACGTTTGCGCCGTATAGGAATTCCGTTGGATGGTCTGATTTTGATCAACAATACGCTGTTTGTGCCGCTACTCACGCACGGCATTCTCTTGTGGGAAGGTGGATACGATCACGTTCTGCATCGGGCTCAGGTAATACAAAACGATGCTCTGAGGGCTATATTTGGGATGAGACGTAACCAATCTGTTAGAAATATATATTGTGACTATAAGATTCTATACATCGATTCGCTGTATCATCTTCAAGTAGCTACTTTTGGCTTCAAGATCAGTCGTAGTTTAGTACCTACTGAGGTTACCTTCCCTCTAGTCTCTCAGCGGCGGAAAACCTCGCGTCGGGCCACCACTTTTGTGATACCTCGCGTGCAGAAAAGGTCTAGCATCCAATCTCTTGTGTACAGACTGCCCGTCGTGTGGGAGAGCATCCCGCAGGAAATTCGTTACTCGAAGTCCCTGACCTATTTTGCCCGAGACGTCAAAAGATGGCTTTTAAATCGGAATACATGACCGAAAAGGGGGATTTACTTAGATCAATAGTTTAATTTTTCAGTTTTTGTTGTCATTTCGAGTTATATTGTCTATCAAGTTATAGCTCAGTATGATCCTTTACTTTGTGTATCAGTATCGCCAATCATATGGTATAGGTGTTAACTTCTGCGTTTATTATCTTCTTTTTCTTTTTTTATCCCCAAACCCTTGTACCACTTGCCATAACGATAACTTAAGCATGTGAATGTATACAGTTCCGTAAATAAACCATGTTTGAATTGAATTGAATTACCAGAGCTCACCGTGTCAACGACCTCTGCCGAGTCAAGATTTGGGGGGGGCAGAAGACGACTATGTTCACCCTCATAGACGAGAGGCCCACACAGAAATCGTTCATCCTTAAACTTGATTTTAATTGAGTGGCCGTATCCATACCAGGTAATTCAGCATACGATATTTTGTACTATTTTAACTGGCCGCGCTACGGACGGGAAATCCCTCTGGTCGAACGGGTCATTACATTTTTTGCAGGCAAGATCTTTTGTATTGTGTGCGGTTTCTGCTAAAATGTTTTGTCATTCTCACCTCTGTGTCTATAACTATTATTTGACAAACATATCCTTTGATCGTGTTCGCAGAGTGTGACAGTTCTACACGGCTAATAAAAGTGTTCTAATACGTGGACGATCTCGTGCATTGTGTGCCTCTACAGCTCTTAACAGAAATATTTTGTTTGTGGCAGACGTAACGTGCAATATGCGTCCGTATTTTCCAAGTATGCGACAGAGAGTATTGCGTTCTCTATATTTTTCGTTTGGCGTGTCCACGACTTTGTATTATTGTCTGTTGTTGATGGGGAGATGCCGTAGAGTAGGCATGTCGCGCTTCGAACATAACTGCACGTTTTGTCGCTGTTTCTGTTGGTATTTGCTGATAATCTGTTGGTTCGGCCGTTGATCAACTGTTTTAGTGTAGAGCTATCATCGCCGAGGATCTTCCCTGTGAGGTCGTCCATGAGTTTCTTAGGTGCCTTACATTCTGTTGGGTCAACTGCACGATGTTGTGCTGGTTGAAATAGTGTTTCTGGCAGCATGCAACGAGTTTATGGTTTGTTGCAACCGTGAATCGATGTGGACGTATTTCGCGCTAGAGAGGACGTACTTCGCGCATACTTCAGGAATCAGTTGACAAAAGCGCCAACGATCGTCGGCTTGGCGACTACGTCTGGATTACTGTCAGACCTCCCCGGTCGTCGAGAAACGTACAGCCCAGCGCTTAGGTGCTGCATTGTCATGGCAAACGTCATCGTAGACATATTTGCTGCAAAATCGGATAACTACAAAGAGCAGCTAAGGTGCTTTTCCGACAGACTAAACGCAGATCGCCCATCCCACACTTAGTTAGCTCAACGCTATGGACTCCTCTTCAGCGGTGATGCTACGAGATCGTGCGACAAGACAGAAGACCGCACTCAAAAAGAGCTATCCGCAATCAAGGACATGATGTCCGAGCTTTCTGTTTATGGCGCTTTAGGAGATTGCGTCATATGTCGCCCGAACATCGACGAAAGTTGTATTGGTAGGAACAGTCCTAGAAAGTCGCCCCTACATAAATTATGCGATGGACAGTTCAGTGGCCATCGCATCGAATTTATGTAGAAGCGTGTTATTGTTATTACCAGCTTGGAAAAATTGCTGTTCAGAATAAATAAAAAGCCTCTGACGGTTCCCCAAGGTGTCAGCAGAACAAATTTGTACTACTTATTCAATTATCCGCACATGCATCATTGCCCTACCGCCCGCACTGTGTAGCGCTGCTAGGCGTCGCTAATTCTGACGTCTATCGTGAATCTTTCAGGCCAACCACAACAGGAAACGCAGAAACCGAATATGTATGTTTAAAGCTCCACTGGTAGCTTAACTGTGATCATATCTTTTTCCATACTTTTTTGAGATGTACCGAGATCGCTACACATTTGTACGGTCATTACAATCATGCCACGCATCATTTGAGGTACCAGATTAAGCAGCAGTTGAAATTGCTGACATTATTTACTTCTTGCGGGACTGACCGTACGTGCCTCAACCTCGCTACATTACAATATATTGTGCGTGTAGGAAATTTTAAATGAACAAAACAGGGACACCTCACGGGGATTTCCAAGCTCCAGCACAAATGGGCTGAGCCCCACACAAGCTCCACACGAAACAGGTCGTTGTTCCCGACGGTTTTACTTAAAGTCAAAGTGTACTGAGGTTTTCTATATACCTTTATTGACATCTTACAGTCTTCCTTATTTATGAATGGTTTATACACCAAATATTTAGTAGTTACAATCACGACACATCATCAACTCTGAATGTTCGAGAGACTTTAACCGTTTTGATACATACAAGTATGTGGTAGCGTCCAATATAGCTCCACAGCAAAAAAGATAATGCAGATCATTCGTCGAAACAGCCACAGTTGGTCTTTACATTTGCGCTGTTAGTTGTCACTGTAACAGCAATTTTTTTTTTTATCTAAAAGCATAGCTTGCAGTTTGCATGCTCAATAACCTAGGTCCAGAGCTGTGAATTTGTGTCTGCTTGGCTGAGCCTCGACGAAGATGTCATATACATTGTAGAGCCAATGACCGGAAAACCTACTTAATCCTATTAGAAGTAAAACTGATAAAGCATTTTGAAGTAAACGTGAAGCAAAGCTAATCTTTGTAGCAAATAACATACAAACCTTTGATAGGTCATGCTGCTCCAGCTTAACCGCGGAGTGAGGAATCACATCTGTGTTTCACATATGGGACCGACCTGCGACCAGGTCAACCAGGACCGCCTGCCAATCAGAAGCAATTGATATCCCTCTCCCCTTCTAACTGGGCCGACCTTCTCATTTTCAATATTGACATTGCATTTTGGTGGTTGCTATATAATGAGAAACACAGCGTTTGCCCAGCCACTATTCCGCCTGATTAGCAAGCTAACCGAATCTGACATAACCATGTGTGAGATACATCGGATGATGCGTGACCAAGTCGAGGCGGTCAAAGAACGGCTTTCAGAGAAGATTGGTTATACGAAGTGTTCCTTCGTAGCCGGTCAGACGTTGTTCTATTTTTCAACCGTCATTATCAATTCTCCACGACACGCTCAACCAGTGGAATGCTTTGAGAAGATTGCACGACGCATTAGCCTCAGTAACCTGAACATTCCAGCTCTAAGTATCGAAGGCCAGATGATTTTCGGAGACAAACTGCCGAATAAGGTTGCCGCCGCCAATGGCTGTTCGACTGTAGAGATTTCACAGAAGAAGGGATTTCAACTCATGCCTTTCTTCATGGATCGTCCTGGTAAACATTGGGCTTTCAATCGAAAAGCTCCATCAAAGAAAGTGAAAGGAGTACTCCTGTTTGCCGACCCGACGTTAGTGAGTCGTTGCGAGGACGTTTTCGGTGCATACTTCAGAAATCAGTTGAAAAAGCACCGACGGTCGTTGGCTTGGCGACCACGTCTGGAATGCGGTCACACTTTCCCGGCCGCCGAGAAAAGTTCAGTCCAGCATTTGGTTTCTATATTGTCGGAGAAAACGTCACCGTAGACGTATTTGCTGCGAAATCAGGTAACTACAAAGAGCAGCTAAAGTGCTTTGCCGACAAACTGAACGCAGATCGCACATCCCGCACGCAACGCTATGGATTCCTCTTCAGCGGTGATGCCACGAGGTCGTGCGACGAGGCAGAGAACGGCACTGAACAAGACGTATCGGCCATCAAGGACATCATGCCCGAGCTTCCTGTCTACGGCGCCCTGGGAGATTACGTAATATGTCGCCCGTACGTCGAAGGAAAGTCCAGTAGTTCTAGAAGATGGCCTCTACATAAACTATGTAATGGCCAAAGCAGTGTGCTTATTGTTATTACTACATCTAGTTTAGGATAATGTTTTTTTAGACCAAATAAAATACACGTGACGGTTCGCCAAAGGTGCAGCATTGTAAAAAAATATTGATTAATAAATTGTGCAGACATTTTTCTTTACAAAAAATGGTCTAATTGCTTTCATTGTGTGGCGCCAGACGTCGTTAGCTCAGAAACAAAACGTATATTTTTAAAACGTTATCCGTACATGGCTTACTCAACTCTGATTAACTACTTTTTTGAGGTTTATTTGAAATAAGTTCTACCGAGAACGCAACACACGCATAGTGAGTTTGCCAAACGCATGCACTGGCACGAGCTTCCAGATAATCTTCTTCGTTAGATCGTGCCACGGCGGCAAACAATTATATTTTGTCGACATGGTGTTAACCGATATCGTATATACTCCTAAAGAGTGTTAAAATTATATTTACAAACATTTGTCTTCTATGGTTCATGACAACCCTCCTACAAGGACGACCGAATTTTCGTTGTTATTTGAGTCGCCTCCCCATGAGAGAGCTAACCAGGGCAGTTGGACAGCTCCTTACAAGAAAAGCGGCTAGCAAGCTTGATCAATAGTGCACCTTCTATTGCTGATAGAGCCAGCCTTCGAGCTGTTACTAGTCAAGGGGCTGGGGCTTGGTTACCCCACCGACCTACCCTGTACGCGAATTGGGACTATGTTAGACGACGAGACCACGCGTCCATACATGGTGATTTTGTAGACGCGTTGGCCCATCATGGCCTGTCATGCGCGTTGAGTGCAGACCGCCGAGCACGTCACTCCGCTTTAAATGACACCTTTAGTCGCGCACTTAGATGTGCCAGCTTCCCGTGTGTTCTAGAGCCCCCGGGTCTATCGAGAAATGATGGAAAAAGACCTCACGGCCTGACTTTGACGCCTTTTGAGCGCGGCCGCATGCTTGTTTGAAAGGCAACTGTAATCGTTTCATTAGCCCTTCGATGAGCGGTGTAGGTGCGGACCGAGTAGGTCATGCCTCCAGGTTTGCTGAGGCTAACAAATGCAGAAAATAGTCCAGCGTTGATTATTTGCACGGATTTTGTCCGTTGGCGTTCGAGACTATGGGAGCTGCAGGCCCCTTTACGCTCAAGCTGATTCAGCGCGTAGGTAGGTAGGTCTTAATTTTTTGACAGGAGACTCGAGAGCAACCGAATTACTGCGCCAGAGTCTGTCGCTTGACATTCAACGAGGAATTGCAGCGTCTGTTCGGGGCACATTGATGAACTAAAGTCGTACCACTCCTCCTTCTATAAGGCGAGGCTTCGTTGACTCTCGTGCTCCTTTAAGAGTGCAGGGTATTCCCACACTTGGCGGCGCTCTTCCGCCTTCATATTTTGTCGGGCACGCCATGACCACACTGAGGGAGGGCTCCGACCCATTGAGCACGGCGCAGGTGATTTCGGCTACAGAAACCGGATTTGAGCATTCAAGTAAATTATATGTTGATGACCCCAACGTTGACAAGTATATGATTCGTCAGCTTCATGGTGGCCAGGTCGAACACAGATTTTAGGATAAGATCCGTGCACTGCGAATCGAAGAGTAAGATGACGATTTTTAATATAAGGATCCTTCCACGTGTTCGAGATGAGGGCAGGCGTCTTAAAGAAGACTGGATCGGCATTGGCCAGTTTTGGCTTCCAATTCAGAATGTACTGATTACACGCCTCAGTGCAAGGCAATTTAAAGCTTCGTTGCAAAGTCTCTGTGAAGAGAGGTGTTCTTGCCGCCAGGTAGAACGTCAGATGAAGAGAGGTGTTCTGTGGACGCCTAGGGTGCGTTTCAGGAATGCAACTTAGAGTCTATCAAGATCAGCAAAGTTTGCTGGGCTGAGGTACGGCCATATTACTTGTATACCATATTCAGCTGTGGAGGCCTATCATGGCTAGCCAACCTTCCGCCTCCCCTGGATTGAATGGCTTTCGTTGTAATCACATCTGCTACCAGCCCTTAGCATTCACATACTTTTGCAGAGTTGCAAGTGCCTGCTGATTGTGAAAACGGCTTTTGAAAAACAAAGCCCAATCGTCAGCATATAGCAACACTTTGACAAACTTGTGTCGTTTAGTAATTACTAATGGCGAGTCCGAAACCAGTACAGCGAATAAAAGTTGACTGAAATTGTCCCCCTGAGCCACGCATGTTGTAGTTGGACTAAGAATTTGTGTTCAAGCACTCCGTCAACGAGGACAACTGTGTCCTGTTGAAGGATTGAGGCAATTGGTTAAAGAAATGTAGACGGTACTCCGAGGTACGCCAGCTTGTCCACAATCAGTTTTCGCGACGCTGTGTCAAATGAAGATTTAAGGTACACAATAACGGCGTAGAGGGATAACCGTTTTTGAAAGAAATTCGACCGAATCTTATAGAGAAGCACAGAGCAAGCGGTCATCGTCAACTTTCCTCTTCTATATCCACGCTGCTCTTCCGACAAGCTATTCACGTCGTTAAGAAACGCATCCAGTCGCTTGGTCAACAAACTATCTTAAAGCTTTTATACCACACTCTTCTTTGTAAAAAAACTCTAAGGTGTTGGTGAGAGCAGGTTCCCTTTGTGAATGACACTTGAAATTGTTTCCTTCTAAGACGAGAGCAGCAATGCATATACTTGTATCTTGTTGAGTAGAGCGCGTATGGCGGGAGCATAACATGGTGCAGATGTCCAGTTTGGACTTGATCCGGACCTGATGCTTTACGAGGTTTTTGCCTCCAATGCAGCGTAGATAACATAATCTTTTGTTGTTTCAGCTAAGATGCCCTCTCTGGCGTACATAGTCAATTCCTCTCAAACCGATTTAAGTTTAGGAACATTCTCTGGGATGATATTAATAGTTGCGAATATCTGCCTGAAGAAGGCTTATATTTCATCTGAAGGGATAAAGCAAGCGACGGTCCGTATAGCCCCTTCTGGCTGATCTGATTATCTGTTTGTATGCCATATTGAGCTTATGATATCAGGGCAGCACGACGTCTTGCGATTGGGAGAGAATATGAGCTTAGACTCACGCAACTCTGCGTTTATTCAAGAGAAGCTGCGCCTAGACCGCATCTTGCAGACGCTTTGTCCAATGACTGGAACAATACGACTGGCGTACCAATCAAAGTCTAGCGACTTCGACTACTTTAATCTCCGCTAAACTAAAGATTCCGGCGGCAGCCGCACACTTAATCCAATCGGTAGATGTGAATTGGGTCCGAAAGCTGTCAGTTGCGACAGCACGCCGTCGTACGTCATACATGTTTCTTCAATGTTTGTTGCAAATATATCGGTCGTTGATCTACACTGTGGTCACACAAATGTGTTTGCGTCCGGGGTGGAGACAAGCCACACATCTCAGTCAAGGTGCTGTTCAGCGATCTGCACCTACTATTGCTGTGTTTTTTTCTATTGGGCAGTTTAGATCAATACTAAATAAGATTGGCTTTCGTGGATAAATTGAATAATGCGAACGACACAGCTTATCGAGTAGATTCAATAACCTCTCTACAGGGATTGAGTACATCGCAACATATTACATTTCTTGGTAGTTAAAATGGCACAATTGTAGTCAATATACTAAATTTCTACTTCACCGGGTCCGTCATTGTACAAAGTCGCTACGCTCCTACTTGGTCTTCCTGGTTCTGCTGTGCGTTGTTCCAGACACATAGCTGTGTAGAAGCCATTCACGTTTTTGCTCTTAGTAAACTATGTCTTAGTTAGAATAACAATATCAAACGTGGATAATTCCGCGTGTGGGAGAAGCTTCAGACCTAATTTGGCGCCCTCAATATTCCACTACATTCTATTTAATTTCATAGTGAGCGATGCAATTGCTTGATTTGGGACGTGGCCCCACGTTGTTTGCGATGCAGTTTGAACCCAATCTGTGAGTGCCTACGATAATTTGATGGGCCAATAGTGATGTCAAAGGTGCTAATTGTCGTCTGCGACACTAATGAAAAGATTTAACTGCGTTTCAACCATTCCAGCAAACGTATACATCCGTGCGATAAGAAAAATAATTATTGTGAGCACGAAGCGACCATTCCAATTTTGACTACATGTTGACTACTATTGGTTATCTTCAATTTGACTTTTTCCAATTGACCGACTGTATTTGCAGTGTGTAGCGCTTCTAACTGATGGGGCGCAAGTTGATGGATCTATTGCTGAAGCCAGCTTTCCTCAAAGGTCATGTAAGCCATTTTAACTATGACTCTTGAAGTGCTAATAATTTAGTGCCCCGTACAATAGGCAGGTCTGTTTGTCGCCTTCGGTTGTTAGACGATTGATTGACTGGCGAAACGCCCAATCTTGATAGCTGGGGATTGAGGCGCTCCTCACTCGGTTTTGCTATTAGTCTACAAAGGGATAACGAGGACCATTCGACGATAAGATTAATCAACATCGTCATCAATTCCCTTTCCCCTTCGAATCGAATATTCCCTCTCCCCTATCTCTTATACTCACAACCTTGCTTCGTGCTGCCCGCTATATAAAACGGGACCTCAGCTTTGATCGCCACTTTTGTACTTCAAGTGCGACCTGAACTTCAAAAATGTCGGATACGTATCAGCTGCTGCGAAGCCATGTCAAAGCTGACAGACAACAATCTTCAGATAGGAGTTATGAAACCATCTATCAGCCACGCTGCTTCTTTATTGCCGGTGAGCCGTTACTGTACTTTTCGACTATCGATGTAAACTGCTCGGCCGGCGTTCCTCCAGAGGAGCGCTTTGAAACCACCATCAAGCAGATTCGCCACGAAAATTTGGACGTAGCGGCCGTACATATTAAAAGCCATATGATCTTCGGAGATGATCTACCAGACATGTTGGCGACAGTCAAAAACTATTCAACGATGGTGATTCCTAAGAAGAAAGGATTTCAACTTGTTCCCTTTTTCATGGATCGCCATGATAAGGAGTGGACCTTCAACCTCAAAACTCCTCCGAAAAGCGTCAAAGGTGTGCTCCTGTTCGCCGATCCCACTCAGATGCGTGCATGTGAGCCCGCCTTCGGGAAATACCTCAAGAAACATCTAAAGAAAGCTTCACCGATCACCGGCCTGGCGACAACAACCGAACTGCGTTCATATTTCCCGGGCCGCCGGGAGACGTTTAGCCCCGCGTTTGGCTTCTACATTGTGGGAGCAGACGTGACCGTGGACGTGATATCGGCTAAACTAACGGGAGACTATGAACAGCGGTTAAAGCGGTTTTCGGCAAAGCTAGACGCAGATGCTGCATCGCAGGCTCGGTGGTTTCGGCGATATGGACTATTGTTCAGCGGCCATGCGGCGACGACATGCACGGAGGCCAAGTACCGAGCGAAACTGGAATTTACCACGATTAAGAAGTTTCTCCCCGAGCTTCCAATCCACGGCGCCTTGGGAGATTACGCCATCTGCCCATCGAGCGTTGGAGAGCAACGCAGGCGAAATCGGAGTTCACCTCTTCTAAAGCTCTGTGAGGATAATCATAGTATTCTCATTGTAATTACGGCTTACAACGGTGTCTAGTTATGTTTATAATAGCCTTAGCAAATAAGTTTAATAAAACATGTTCTCCAAACGAGCAAAACTATAAACCTCTATCGAGTATTCAATTGTCTAGGTATCAATTGATCAACTAGCCCTTGAGTTGTTTTGCTGAAGTCTATTTTGATTCGCGCCATAATTTGCAACTATGGTTGTTACGCTAACGTAACTTGAAAATGTAGTCTCAGCCAAACGGCTACTACAATACGATGAATGACAATTCGAGCAATTAGTGTAGTAAACAGTTAGATCTTCGCTGGTTTGACCCGCCTCAAAAACGCTGACGTCGAGGACATGACGCCGCTCTTTATGCTTGCATGCGAATTTTATTGAATATTATTTCTGCACGTTTTCAATATTTGTTGTTGTTGTGATAGTTGTTGTTGCTGCTTGGGTTGGCTGTGAACAGCTGGAGTTGTGACAGTGGCCGGTGGCCAATTGATTGACGATTTCTTTTAATTCGTCAGTTTTATTTTTAAGAAAATGCAGGTCGGAACAGCCACAGTTGGTTTTTACATTTGCGCTGTTAGTGTCACAATAACAGCAACTTTTTTTTATCCAAAAGCATAGCTTGCAGTTTGCATGCTCAATAACCTCTCTCGTGGAAGAAATCACGAAGATGGTTTGCCAAAAGTGGCTCAGACTGCACCCAGTATGAGCTTTGCTACTGTTGAAGTAGTCATATACGCTTTTCTGCTGTTGAAGTAGTGAGGCCTGCGTTTATCTAGCAGCTGCGGTGGCGCCTTTACCCTCCTTTGGCGCAAAGGGTCGAGCACCCCACGGTGGGCGAGATAGCAAGCCTGAGAAAACTACTGTCGTGATTTCTTTTGCTCCGATCCTTCCACCTGACAGCACTTCATGGTTCCTTCTAGCAGTTCAGAGTATCCACATCACAGTCCACCTCGAGGCTATCAACCTCTACAAGTGAAAAGGTCAACATGCTCGTAGCAATCAAGTGTGGATCGCCTCGCTGATTGAACCAAATATATGGAATATTCTCGATTGTTCCTCCTCTAGTCGCACGACAGCCTTACGTGACACCCTAGCTGACGATGGTTGCTGGATAGTTACCCCAGCCTCATGTCCGACCTTCCTCAACCATTCGGGGAGCTCGGTCATCGATTTATTTGCGGTCAGCTTAAGCGAGGACAGAGTAAACTATATTGAAGAAATGAATTCGTTGAGTGAAGGCTGTCTTATTCGAGCACATATCCCAACTGCGCAATCTGGACGTTGCGGCTCTACTGTAACGTTCGCATGAGGTCCTGCCGATTCCTGATACCATTGACGTCGAGCAGTATGCTGATCGCCTCGTGGAGATCTTTCAATCGTCAACTTGCTCCACCAGGAAAAAGAAACATCGCCCTTGGTTCAACCATAACTGCCACGTTGCTCGAGCGACACGAAGACCCTCCATTTGTTGTCAGAACTGCAACCTGCCGCTAAGCCGCTTGCTGATGTTTTCCGAACGATCTGCCGGAAGACATACACTCAGCAGAAATAAACTATATCTCGAACAACAGGAGGCTATCCTCCTCACACACGCAGAACGAGCTCCATACAAGTGGCTTACACGCGGTGGGCAGACCGAGCAAGATGACTTAGTGGCAAAAGCCTTTGCCTTGCATTTGGGAGGCCTGAATTCGAGACCGAGACCGGCCACTCCAAAAATTGGTTTTCATGGTTCCCAATTTAAACAAGGTAAATGCCGGAGTAAATTAAAATCGACCATGGTAAAAAAACGCGGAGCACAGATGTCTCAATAAAAATAAATATTGCATTACCATCCAACCCTCATAAAAAAAAGACCTTCTGTCCTATTAGCTCCGTCACCCTCGTTAGACATTTCACCGAAATGTTTGCATCGAGCGACACGATCCCCCGCAAATCACCATTGTTCGCTCTTCTTTGGGACGAGGAAACGACAAGACATCAGAGTGAACTTGAGGAGGACTTCACGGTCATGGAAGTTTTGCAGGCTCTTGAAGGGCTGTGCAACAACAAAGCATCAGGACCGGACGGCGTTCGGAATGAGCACCTCAGAAGCTCGCTTGTACTCGCTCCGTGTTGGACAGCATTGTTCAACGAATGCCTCAAGACGGGGCTTCTCCCACCACAATGGAGAAATGCGACCCTACTGGTGATCCCGAAAGGTAAAGGTGACCCTACCCACCCCTCGGCCTGGAGAGGCATTGCAAAGAAGAGCGTGTGCTATAAGCTGCTGTCGTGCTTGATCACGAAAAGACTAAGCGCCTTCTTGGAGGTCACGAACGTTATACCTGAAGAACAACATGGATTTCGGAAGGGGCGTTTTACGCAAACAGCGTGCAGAATTTTCCTGGATGACGTCGAAGAAACCCTCTCCCGACAAGGGTAGTCTCTGTACGCGGTATTCCTCGGCTTCAAAGCCGCCTTTGACTCCGCTCCACGTGATCGTGTGCTCAACATTTTGGCAGAAGTCGGCGTTTCCTCGAAGATGCTGAACCTCATAAGAGAGATCTTACAGGAAAACCGGGTAACAATCGCCGATGAAGTGTCGGAACTGCCGGCGGTTTCGCAAACAACCGGGTTTGCCCAGGGGGACAATCTAAGTCCACTTTTCTTTTCTGCCCTCTTGAACCCGCACCTGACTTCCAGAAACCTTGACCAGCTGAATCTGATAAAAGCAGCTTTCCTGAAACGGACTCTGGGACTTCATACGTCAACGCGCAACCGCCTTGTTTTCGTATTAGCAGACTGTCCACTTTTTATAGAAGACCTAAAGCGCCGTTATAACCTCCCGCAAACCACAGCCTTTAACGACGGCATTAAAAAATGGGAGGCGAAGTTTTCCGAACTCGACCCGGAATTCTTCAATACAGGAGCGATAAGAAATGTGGAGTGGATGGGGCCAGAGCGTAGCAACAGGCACGTGATAACACGATTTGCAGTACACGGCTTTCATCACATTTTATGTCAACGCGCTGAATTCCATGAACCATGTGAGACTTGTGTATGCCGCCGCTGCGATGAACTCTGCCAAAGATACTATGTCGCAAAATGCAATCTTGTGCAATCTTTAAATGAATTAGCCCGACATTGTGGGGCCTTGTAGTTTATATATATATATATATATATATATATATATATATATATATATATATATATATATATATATATATATATATATGTGTGTATGTATCCATACAAATGCAAATTACCCGGTGATAGTCGTGACTCACTATCTTTATAGTTGTTAAAGAGATGTATTTGTAGTTATAATCGCTACTCAACCTGAGTAAATAAATATAAAATGAATTTTACAAACAAAAAAATATATGGAATATTTGCGACTGCCGACACCGGCAGGTACTTCCTTGCAGCCACCTCGAAAACATCGAGGCTTTTAATTTTGCCGTCGACAAGGTTGTAAAACATTAGGTCAGTGGTGCTGCTTCCGTTATGACTTATACACGTATGGTCTTCGCGTGCATTTGCACATCTCAGACCGAAGTCTTCCATCAACTGGAGCAGCACCTCTCATTTATCGTTAAATGCTCGCGGAGAAACGTGTATAAAAACCCCGAAGAAATTCAATATAGAGTCCTAGTTTGCGGCTGCAAATCACAAGAGGTCTTCCTACTCTCCGGGACCTCTATAACACCGCTTTTTCAACTTTGATACTACGATAGCAACAACTTCCGCTCGATTAAAGTATCCTTCATGATAACATCTCCTATGTAGGGTAATCAAGAGTAACAAAGTAGACTAGTCACACTAACTGTGCGAGAAGAAAATCGCAATTAATGAGATAAATGGTGTAAGATCGTACGTAACGACGTGTAACAGAAAATGCGCCACGCGCAACCGCCACTATAAAAAAAAGTAGTCTGACGTATTCGTATCGAAATGGTTTCGGCTACAGTCGGTAATCTTTGAATAGAAAATAGGCCTTACCTTTGAACCAATCTTTGTGCAAGAAATCGTGTTCGAACGAGTACGGCTATCCAAAAGCACCGGGCTCAGATAAACTACTCAGAGGCATTCAAATATGATAGATAAAATGCTTGCAGGGAGGAGGCTATTATGAGTATGGGAAAACGGCACGTTTGACTCTTATCCCAAAACTTGGTAAGCCGCGCGAAGACTCCATGGAATATCCACCCAAACCAGCTGATAAGCACATTAAAAGCTAAAAAAACAATAAGATGCTGTCGAAAATCCGGCGCGGTTTTCAAATCCGATATTCCACACACTCGGCCATCCGCGAAGTGCTAAAATAGCTAATGCACTAAGTGAGCAAACTGGTTGTATTGTATGACTATCCTATTAGATGTCTTTTTGAAACTTACAATAACCGCTTTCGTGAAACACCATAAACAAATGACGTATGCCTCATATACCACGTGTCCTAGCGTCTTACCTAAAGGACGAAGATTTAGATAGCCCCACCATCAACACAAGCATCGAAGTCGCCATCGACGATGGTTGGCCGAAACAGGTCGAAATCTGATATACTATCATTCGACGTCCGAACGTCGAGGTGTTCGGTCATGCTTTGAGGGACTCTCGACTTGTGCTGTGTTGTCTCGATTCGGCGGTAGTGGTTGGATGTTCCGTTGTGCTAATTCGGATCTGCTTCACTCTGAGCTCCGGCTGGAGCTGGTCGAGGCGTGTTGAGCGCCTTGTGTGGTGATTCTTGAGGTGACGGCTCCTACGTGCAATTGTGTCTCTCTTTCGTCGTGCCATGTTTTTTATTCCGTCGATTAAGGCAATGCTTGACTAGCCAGCTGATTCCACGAGCCTGTCAGTCAAGTGTCTGTCAGTGCAGTGACGACATACCAGCTATTTTACATCGGTGTGGCGCCACGGCCTCTGTTTATAAACATCTTGCCTCGGTTTTAGAGTGGTCAGCAATACCCTGCTGCCTCTTGCTCTTCCCACTCGCCATCAATCATGGTGATTGGGAGAGCAGTGGTGACGCAGAAGAGGAGCGTGATTCTGTCGTCCAGGGTAGAGAAGAAAAAGAGGCGAGTGATCTGTCGTCCAGGTGAGAGAACAAAAAAGGCGAGTGATTTCTACCCGCGCCTCGGGAGACGATCCTATGGAAGCCACGAATGATCAACATATGATGGTTCCGTGCGTTATTAAACCAACTGGTTCTGGCTCGAATAGCGAAGTTACCAATGAGTCTAACGCAGTTAATACTGCGACGGCCATCGCGGAGGAGGAGACGCAATTGTCGATCGATGAAACAGAAAATGGCTGGATGACGGTCGTGAATAAAAATACTGCTAAAAGATTGGATACTCTGAAAAAAACAGATCGGCGCTATTAGATCTTCCAAGTATAGACAGCCAAAAGGTATTTTCAAAGTTGTCATCGGGCGCAGGGCTGATCGATTCGTTGATGGAAATTTAGTGCAAGTCGTTGAACCGCTCTCTGTGTCGACCTGCATCGACTTTTTCCGGCTTGCAAGCCAGAAACAAGATCTGGCTTCTTTCATGTATGGTTTAGCTCTGCCGAGGAAGCTGTCAAGGCCACACAGCTATCGGCCCTGCTCAACGTGCCTGTATGAGTAAAAAGTCATGATCTAGGCTGTTACAGAGCTAGAATTACTGACGCGGATAAAGGTTTTTCCGAGCAGAATAACACGTCTGCTCATAAAGATGTCAGCGTCACAATGGCAAGAAGATAAACTTACACAAAGAAGCGCAGCGATGAGACTATTGTGGTACCTACAGACCGCGTGATCTTGCAGTTTAATAAACTACCGTCCCCTGAGTTGTTTTTGGCGTTCAAGATGCATAAAGTTGTCCTTCACGCCGGAGCTCCCACTGCCTGCTATACTTGCCTAAGGATTGAGCACACGGCCGCCAACTGTCGAAACAGTAAATTGAGTAAAAGGTGCGGTCTACCGGGTCATATTATGGCTAGTTGCAAGAACGACCCACGATGTGTAAACTGTAAAGAGCCGCATCCGTCTCAATCAGCGGTCTGTCCTCTTCGAGCTTGTGAAATTGAAAAAAGGAAAGCTCTTATGGAATGCAGGCTTATATATTAAATCAATATGGAGCTTCCTGACGCCAAATCAATAAATGTCGTGGACACGGTGGAGTCATGCCCTCCAAATAAGCCTCAAGACATTTCGACTAGTAAAACGGGCTCTGCTAAGGCCTCCTACGCAGCTGCGGTCCGGTCCCTAGTCGTGGAGACTTCTTCAGGTCCCGAAGTTCGTGTGAATCTGCCAGGAATTTCTGAGATCTCCTCGAAAAAGCCCTTGCCATCAAAAAAGAATCCAACAAACCCCTACAAACGGACGACATCTTTGCTGAGAGGGCCACAAAAACCCAAGAAGACTGTACCTACAAAAATTAAGCAACTCTTATTCAATTTTTAAAAGCCATCTGTCCGAAGGCTGCGGCCAGTCTGAGTAGATTCTTTGTAGCGATATCTCCGCTTTTATCAGCATTTTTAACCTAGTGGTACAAACTCTCATCAGCCTGAATTGACTTTTTCTTACTATTTTTATGCTTGATTTGATACTCTGTGATCCACAAAGCTGTTCTAATATTTTTAGTTGCGAGGACTGGCACGACCTTCCCCCCCTGACTAGTTCGTTTACAGCAATACACCTCAATTCTGTCACAGAGGGATTAAAGAAATCAGGGCAACACGAGCACCTGAGCAGCGCACTCTGTGATGAGTGGTCATTCGTAAATGTAGCGACTATAGGCGAGATTTGGCTTAATATCGTTCCCCCTCTGTTTGCCATTGACGGCTTCAGCTTAGTGACATCCAATCTTAAAATACCTAAGCTTGAAGGCGGAGTCGGAATCTATGTACGTACCTCCTGTGTGATTGTATGCACGTAAGCGCTTATTAGTCTTCATGGGTGTGTTCAAGCTCTTCGTATACATCTTCAGAAAGGGTCCGAGTTTGAAGGTTATATCATTGGGTTTTACTCGAGTAGTACTCTATATAAGGATACGCTTCTCGCTCTATTAGATGATATTCTACCATCTAATTTGTTACTTCCGTGTTTGCTCATTGGTGATTCAAACGTCAACTTGCTCGCTAGCCCACCGCCGTTAAACTATAGATCCTTCTTCACTAGCAACGACCTAATGCATCTTATCGATCGTGTCACGAGACCTCTTTCTAGAACTTGCCTTGCTCATATTGCAGTTAGAGGCTGTTCCACATTTTATAAAGTTCAACAAGCGGTTCTAAATACGTTGTCATTCTTGGACCATTTCTGGGCGACATATCTTGGAGCGATGTCTATGATTCAAATGATGTTGATTTAGCGTTCGAGAACTTCCAACAATCCCTTCGGAGTATTTATAACACATCATTCAGTCTACGTCGCATGGAGCGTACGGATGCGTCAAAAGGTGCCACGTTTGTGTTCTCGTCCGGACTGCGTCGCTATGCATGCTAACAAAATGTACATTAGGCACAGAAAGATAAGTTCCCCAGAAAGTAAACTTGCTTATCTGGTGAGCCAGAAAAGGTACAAAACGGCTGTTCGTATTGCTTTTTCAGCGCTCTACAAGGAGCGGTTTGATACCTTACGTGGAGATGCCCGCCGTCTCTGGCAGTTCAATAACAGGTCCTGTGACAAACATAACGGCTGGACCGAATTGCCTTCTGCTCTTGTCACCTTTTCTGGAGAAACTTCCACAGATCCTGTTAAAAGCCGATGAATTCAATAGCTTTTTCGTGTCGGTGGGCTTGGAGACGGTCTGTTTATTAAGTTTTGAGGACGACATTAGACCGCGATTAAGGAACCTTTGGCCCTGTAATGACGTTTCTTTCAGTTTTCGCGCTGTAACGGTAATGAGATGGCCTTTATTTTACTTAAGTAGAAACGGAACTGGAACTGCGGTGCAGCGGGACTTCCTGCTCAACTTCTAAAGCTTGGTACTCCATACATTGCTGGTCCTCTTACGCACTTAGCGAACCTTTCACTCGTATCTAGAGTGTTTCCAACCGCCCTTAAGGCTTCTTTTGTTACAACTATTAACAAAAAAAGGCGACGTTGCGGAGCTTAAAAGCTACCAACCTATCAGCCTGGTTGATTGCATTTCTAAGCTATTCGAGAAGCTTGCTCTCGTGCAGCTGGAACGCTTCCTCTAATTCTGCAGCTTACTCGAAGTCTCTGACCTGTTTTACCCGAGACGTCAAAAGATGGCTTTTAAATCGGAATACATGACCGAAAAGGGGGATTTACTTAGATCATCAGGTATAGGTGTTAACTTCTGCGTTTATTATCTTCCTTTTCTCTTTTTATCCCCAAACCCTTGTACCACTTGCCATAACGAGAACTTAAGCATGTGAATATTATTATGGTTTATTAACACCCAGGTTGGGTAAAATTATAAACATATACATCAGACACAACGTATGCTTCCTTCACGTCATTGGGCCTTCTCTCATCTTGCTAGCTCAGCTATTGACTGAACTGCAGGACATGCTGCGGCGTGGTATCTATCGCACCGCGTGCCCTATCCTCACGCGCGGGCTGGACCCGCCACCTCGTTAGTGACTTACATGAATGCTACAACGGCCCGGGCCAAGGCTCGTTATCATTCTACGCCACACAGGCTGTAACGGGACACGGCCAATTCCAAACGTTCATGATGAGAATAGGCAAGTCTCACTCAGACATCTGTGTTTTGTGCACAACTGGTGGACCACACGGTCGCAGGATGCCCAAGGCTCTCGAATCTCAGGCAGACCTCCAAATATGTACTAGCTGGAGCTGACACTAAAACGATCATAACATCGATGTTGACGTCAGGCCAATCATGGAGAGAAGGAGCGTCATACCTCGACCGGATCATCAGAGAAAAAACCTGCCTAGAGAATTAAAGACGCGCTTCACTCGCTAGAAGAGATTGTGAGACGTCCTTACAGGCCTCGGAGGCCATGTCGTAGATGTAGAGCGGACGACTCCCCCCCAGGGCCTTGAAGAACTGGCAAACAGTACCGAACCCTGGGGGGGTAAATGTGAGGACTAGGGTTTTTAGTGGGTAACCCCATGCCATCGGGGAGTCCCACACTACCTACGCGCTTCTACACGCCCGGACAGTGATAACTGCGCTGGGTGTGCATAAAGCATTTATCCCCAACCTCACAAAAAAAAAAACATCGTGCAGTTGACCCAACAGAATGTCAGGCACCTAAGAAACTCATGGACGACCTCACAGGGAAGAGCCTCGGCGAAGATAGCTCCACACTAAAAACAGCTGATCAACGGCCGAACCAACAAATTATCAGCAAACACCAACAGAAACGGCGACAAAACGTGGAGTTATGTTCAAAGCGCGACATGCCTACTCTACGGCATTGCCCCATCAACAACAGACAATAATACAAAGTCGGACACGCCAAACGAAAAATATAGGGGGCGCAACACTCTCTGTCGCACACTTGAAAAATACGGACGCATATTGCACGTTACGTCTGCCACAAACAAAATATTTCTGTTAAGAGCTGTAGAAGCACACAATGCACGATATCGTTCACGTATTAGAACACTTTTCTCGCCCACCGTGTGGTGCTCGACCCTTTGCGCCAAGGGAGGGTAAAGGCGCCACCGCAGCTGCTAGATAAACGCAGGCCTCACTACTTCAACAGAAGAAAAGCGTTCGGACGTCGAATGATGGTATATCAGATTTCGACCTGTTTCGTCCAACCATCGTCGGTGGCGACTTCGATGCTCGTGTTGATGGTGGGGCTACTAACGATAAATGAGAGGTGCTGCTTCAGTTGATGGAAGACTTCGGTCTGAGATGTGCAAATGCACGCGAAGACCATACGTGTATAAGTCATAACGAAAGCAGCACCACTGACCTACTGTTTTACAACCTTGTCGACGGCAAAATTAAAAGCTTCGATGTTTTCGAGGTGGCTGCAAGGAAGTACCTGCCGGTGTCGGCAGTCACAAATATTCCATATATATATTTTTTTGTGTAAAATGTATTTCATATTTATTCACTCAGGTTGAGTAGCGATTTTAACCACAAATACATCTCTTTAACAACTATAAGGATAGTAAGTCACGACTATCACCGGGTGATTTGCATTTGTATAGATACATACACAAACTCATATGCATACACATTCATATATATTTATATATATTCTTAACATACTATTAATTAGCGATATTGCCTCAGCCCATGAAACTGCTCGCTTAGCGTTCATCCTAAAATTAACAATGCCATATCCCCAAGCGATTTGCGACCCCTATCTATTAGTTCATACTTACAACGAACGCTTAACAAAATTCTCTCTAGACGCCTCCAGAACTCTATTAAGCTTATCCCAATCCTATAATGGTACCTTCGAGAATCTTGCGGTTCTGGATGGTATCCTTAACGATGCCAAGGGTGCAGGACGTGAGCTCAGACTCGCCTCAATCGACCTCCGTAAGGCGTTCGACATGGTGAGTCATGACTCCGTCCTGTGGTCACTCCGGACTCGCGGATACCCGGAGGTATTCATTAACTATATCGAACGCTTGTACCTCTCATCTAAAACTCTCATAGAATTTGGACAAGAATGTCGCACATTTCGGCCAACTAGGGGTGTTAGACAGGGAGATCCTCGGTCCCCCCTCTTATTTAATCTAGTTCTCGACGACATTCTTTCAAAATTAGACAACACTAATATCGGGTACCAACTTACTGATGAATTCCGCCTTATGGGCTTAGCCTTTGCGGATGATCTCACCCTTCTAGCCTCCACGAAATCCACTCTCCAACGGCTCCTTAATATTGCGGACCCACTTTTGAAATCCCGAGGCCTTGAAATTAATACTAATAAAAGCTTTACTATCTCCCACCTATTTAATAGAAAGGAAGGTAAATGTTTTATCAATACCGTACCAGAATTTAACGTTGGAGATCGGCAATTGCCAGCTAAAGGTATGAGCGATCGATGGAGATATCTTGAAGTCGACTTTGACAGCAATGGCAGAGTTGACTCCACCAGGGATATACTCCTTAATTTACTGAACAGATTCACGATAGCTCCCCTTAAACCCCACCAAAGACTCATATTTTTGAAAGACTTTCTCATTCCCCGTCTCCTATATAAACTGGTGTCCGGTCCCAGACCATCTTACGCACTCCTTAGTGACCTAGATAAAGAGATCAGAAAGGTTGTTAAGTCGAAATGGCTTAAGCTCGAAAACTCGGTGCCGAACGCCTACCTGTACACGCACACAGCACACGGCGGTCTGGACATCCCCTGCCTCCAAATATTCATTCCCAGACTCCGCCTTTCCCGCCTGACAGCACTACAACACTCCTTGAGGTCCAATGGATGCTAACCACGGAGCACTTTAAAAAAGATCTTGCGAAAACAAGACTTCTTTGCGAGCGCTTGGGAACCTCCATTGAGACCGCTACACAAGAGACCGACTACTGGTCTCAACAACTACACAACACGTTCGATGGGGCACATTTTAAAAAAGCACACGAAACGCCCTTTGTACATTACTGGATTAAGGGTATGCCCTACCTATCTGGTAAGGAGTATTTAAACTTACTAAAGCTCAGGATCAACGCACTACTAACGCGTGCCAGATTGGCCAGGGGACGCCCGGGCTACAACAAACGTTGTAGGCACGGGTGTCATGCGCCTGAGACGTTGGCTCATGTCGCTCAGATGTGCGATACAACACACAAACAAACCATAAAGAGACATGACGACGTCTGTGATCGCGTGGCGCGTCTTCTGCGCGAAAGGGGTCATGAGGTGGTTCGTGAGCGAGTATTCCGTCGACCGGGCGCACCGGCTCTAAAGCCCGACCTCGTAATAACAACACCTACCGAGGTCTGGGTTTTAGATGCCGAGGTTTGCGGCCCGAACCGGGACCTGGCAAAAGCACGGCAAGACAAGATCGCCAAATATGACGTCGAGTTCCTAAGAGCGGCGCTCCCCGACCCGCAAAAACCTCGCAGATTCGGATCCATCACTATCTCTATGAGTGGTGTATGGGACTCCGAATCTGCGAGGACGCTCTTGGGGCTCGGCGTCACGAAGAGGAATCTTATGGAAATCACCGTTTTAACTTTGCAAGGAACCTTGAGGATATACCGCTCGCACCGGGTCCATAAGAGCGGGGGCTACCATCAAGCAAGGACACGGACAACTGACTCTTAACTTCACGTGACACCTTTTTACCACAATTTTTATTAAGGCGAGCACTGCCGAGTGTGCAAACGTATTGTAAATGATTAATAAATCATCACAATATTTTCTATATAATATATATATATATATATATATATATATATATACATATATAATATAAGCTACAAGGCCCCACAATGACGGGCTAATTCATTTAAAGATTGCACAAGATTGCATTCTGCGACATAGTATCTTTGGCAGAGTTCACCGCAGCGGCGGCATACACAAGTCTCACATGGTTCATGGAATTCAGCGCGTTGACATAAAATGTGATGAAAGCCGTGTACTGCAAATCGTGTTATCACGTGCCTATTGCTACGCTCCGGCCCCTTCCACTCCACATTTCTTATCGCTCCTGTATTGAAGAATTCCGGGTCGAGTTCGGAAAACTTCGCCTCCCATTTTTTAATGCCGTCGATAAAGGCTGTGGTTTACGGGAGGTTATAACGGCGCTTTAGGTCTTCTATAAAAAGTGGACAGTCTGCTAATACGAAAACAAGGCGGTTGCCCGTTGACGTATGAAGTCCCAGAGTCCGTTTCAGGAAAGCTGCTTTTATCTGACTCAGCTGATCGAGGTTTCTAGAAGTCAGGTGCGGGTTCAAGAGGGCAGAAAAGAAAAGTGGACTCAGATTGTCCCTCTGGCCATACCCGGTTGTTTGCGAAACCGCCGGCAGTTCCGACACTCCATCGTCGATTGTTACCCAGTTTTCCTGTAAGATCTCTCTTATGAGGTTCAGCATCTTTGAGGAAACGCCGACTTCTGCCAAAATGTTGAGCACACGATCACGTGGAGCGGAGTCAAAGGCGGCTTTGAAGCCGAGGAATACCGCGTACAGAGACTACCCTGGTCGGGAGAGGGTTTCTTTGACGTCATCCAGGAGAATTCTGCACGCTGTTTGCGTAGAACGCCCCTTCCGAAATCCATGTTGTTCTTCAGGTATAACGTTCGTGACCTCCAAGAAGGCGCTTAGTCTTTTCGTGATCAAGCACGACAGCAGCTTATAGCACACGCTCTTCTTTGCAATGCCTCTCCAGGCATTTCTCCATTGTGGTGGGAGAAGCCCCGTCTTGAGGCCTTCGTTGAACAATGCTGTCCAACACAGAGCGAGTACAAGCGAGCTTCTGAGGTGCTCATTCCGAACGTTGTCCGGTCCTGATGCTTTGTTGTTGCACAGCCCTTCTTTCAAAATTAGACAAAACTAATATCGGGTACCAACTTACTGATGAATTCCGCCTTATGGGCTTAGCCTTTGCGGATGATCTCACCCTTCTAGCCTTCACGAAATCCACTCTCCAACGGCTCCTTAATATTGCGGACCCACTTTTGAAATCCCGAGGCCTTGAAATTAATACTAATAAAAGCTTTACTATCTCCCACCTATTTAATAGGAAGGAAGGTAAATGTTTTATCAATACCGTACCAGAATTTAACGTTGGAGATCGGCAATTGCCAGCTAAAGGTATAAGCGATCGATGGAGATATCTTGGAGTCGACTTTGACAGCAATGGCAGAGTTGACTCCACCAGGGATATACTCCTTAATTTACTGAACAGACTCACGATAGCTCCCCTTAAACCCCACCAAAGACTCATATTTTTGAAAGACTTTCTCATTCCCCGTCTCCTAGATAAACTGGTGTCCGGTCCCAGACCATCTTACGCACTCCTTAGTGACCTAGATAAAGAGATCAGAAAGGTTGTTAAGTCGAAATGGCTTAAGCTCGAAAACTCGGTGCCGAACGCCTACCTGTACACGCACACAGCACACGGCGGTCTGGACATCCCCTGCCTCCAAACATTCATTCCCAGACTCCGCCTTTCCCGCCTGACAGCACTACAACACTCCTTGGGGTCCAATGGATGCTAACCACGGAGCACTTTAAAAAAGATCTTGCGAAAACAAGACTTCTTTGCGAGCGCTTGGGAACCTTCATTGAGACCGCTACACAAGAGACCGACTACTGGTCTCAACAACTACACAACACGTTCGATGGGGCACATTTTAAAAAAGCACACGAAACGCCCTTTGTACATTACTGGATTAAGGGTATGCCCTACCTATCTGGTAAGGAGTATTTAAACTTACTAAAGCTCAGGATCAACGCGCTACCAACGCGTGCCAGATTGGCCAGGGGACGCCCGGGCTACAACAAACGTTGTAGGCACGGGTGTCATGCGCCTGAGACGTTGGCTCATGTCGCTCAGATGTGCGATACAACACACAAACAAACCATAAAGAGACATGACGACGTCTGTGATCGCGTGGCGCGTCTTCTGCGCGAAAGGGGTCATGAGGTGGTTCGTGAGCGAGTATTCCGTCGACCGGGCGCACCGGGTCTAAAGCCCGACCTCGTAATAACAACACCTACCGAGGTCTGGGTTTTAGATGCCGAGGTTTGCGGCCCGAACTGGGACCTGGCAAAAGCACGGCAAGACAAGATCGCCAAATATGACGTCGAGTTCCTAAGAGCGGCGCTCCCCGACCCGCAAAAACCTCGCAGATTCGGATCCATCACTATCTCTATGAGTGGTGTATGGAACTCCGAATCTGCGAGGACGCTCTTGGGGCTCGGCGTCACGAAAAGGAATCTTATGGATCTCACCGTTTTAACTTTGCAAGGAACCTTGAGGATATACCGCTCGCACCGGGTCCATAAGAGCGGGGGCTACCATCAAGCAAGGACACGGACAACTGACTCTTAACTTCACGTGACACCTTTTTACCACAATTTTTATTAAGGCGAGCACTGCCGAGTGTGCAAACGTATTGTAAATGATTAATAAATCATCATAATATTTTCTCTCTATATATATATATATATATATATAAGCTACAAGGCCCCACAATGACGGGCTAATTCATTTAAAGATTGCACAAGATTGCATTCTGCGACATAGTATCTTTGGCAGAGTTCACCGCAGCGGCGGCATACACAAGTCTCACATGGTTCATGGAATTCAGCGCGTTGACATAAAATGTGATGAAAGCCGTGTACTGCAAATCGTGTTATCACGTGCCTGTTGCTACGCTCCGGCACCTTCCACTCTACATTTCTTATTGCTCCTGTATTGAAGAATTCCGGGTCGAGTTCGGAAAACTTCGCCTCCCATTTTTTAATGCCGTCGATAAAGGCTGTGGTTTACGGGAGGTTATAACGGCGCTTTAGGTCTTCTATAAAAAGTGGACAGTCCGCTAATACGAAAACAAGGCGGTTGCGCGTTGACGTATGAAGTCCCAGAGTCCGTTTCAGGAAAGCTGCTTTTATCTGATTCATCTGGTCGAGGTTTCTAGAAGTCACGTGCGGGTTCAAGAGGGCAGAAAAGAAAAGTGGACTCAGATTGTCCCCCTGGCCAAACCCGGTTGTTTGCGAAACCGCCGGCAGTTCCGACACTCCATCGTCGATTGTTACCCAGTTTTCCTGTAAGATCTCTCTTATGAGGTTCAGCATCTTTGAGGAAACGCCGACTTTTGCCAAAATGTTGAGCACACGATCACGTGGAGCGGAGTCAAAGGCGGCTTTGAAGCCGAGGAATACCGCGTACAGAGACTACCCTGGTCGGGAGAGGGTTTCTTTGACGTCATCCAGGAGAATTCTGCACGCTGTTTGCGTAGAACGCCCCTTCCGAAATCCATGTTGTTCTTCAGGTATAACGTTCGTGATCTCCAAGAAGGCGCTTAGTCTTTTCGTGATCAAGCACGACAGCAGCTTATAGCACACGCTCTTCTTTGCAATGCCTCTCCAGGCATTTCTCCATTGTGGTGGGAGAAGCCCCGTCTTGAGGCATTCGTTGAACAATGCTGTCCAACACAGAGCAAGTACAAGCGAGCTTCTGAGGTGCTCATTCCGAACGCCGTCCGGTCCTGATGCTTTGTTGTTGCACAGCCCTTGAAGAGCCTGCAAAACTTCCATGATCGTGAAGACCTCCTCAAGTTCACTCTGATATCTTGTCGTTTCCTCGTCCCAAACAACAGCGAACAATGGTGATTTACGGGAGATCGTGTCGCTCGATGCAAACATTTCGGTGAAATGTCCAACGAGAGTGACGGAGCTAATAGGACAGAAGGTCTTTTTTTATGAGGGTTGGATGGTAATGCACCATATATTTTTATTGAGACATCTGTGCTCTGCGTTTTTTTTGACCATGGTCGATTTTAATCCACTCCGGCATTCAGCTTGTTTAAATTGGGAACCATGAAAACCAATTTTTGGAGTGGCCGGCCTGGATCTCGAATTCAGGACTCCCAAATGCAAGGCAAAGGCTTTTGCCACTAAGCCATCTTGCTCGGTCTGCCCACCGCGTGTAAGCCACTTGTATGGAGCTCGTTCTGCGTGTGTGAGGAGGATAGCCTCCTGTTGTTCGAGATATAGTTTATTTCTGCTGAGTGTATGTCTTCCGGCAGATCGTTTGGAAAACATCAGCAAGCGGCTTAGCGGCAGGTTGCAGTTCTGACAACAAATGGAGGGTCTTCGTGTCGCTTGAGCAACGTGGCAGTTATGGTTGAACCAAGGGCGATGTTTTTTCCTGGTGGAGCAAGTAGACGATTGAAAAATCTCCACGAGGCGATCAGCATACTGCTCGACGTCAATGGTATCAGGAATCGGCAGGACCTCATGCAAACGTTACAGTAGAGCCGCAACGTCGAGATTGCGCAGTTGGGATATGTGCTCGAATAAGACAGCCTTCACTCAACAAATTCATTTTTTCAATATAGTTTACTCTGTCTTTGGCGCCGAGCAAGGTGGCTTAGTGGCAAAAGCCTTTGCCTTGCATTCGGGAGGACCGGGTTCGAGACCCAGACCGGCCACTCTTAAATTGGTTTGCGTGGTTTCCAAGTTAGACAAGGTAAATGCCGGAGTGGAGTAAACTTAGCCATGACATGAAAAATCCGTACACGGGCAATTGCCTTACGGGAAATCAACAAAAAAAATTGTTTACTCTGTCCTCGCTTAAGCTGAGCGCAAATAAATCGAGGTCAGGTGGAAGAGATCGGAGCAAAAGAAATTACGACAGTAGTTTTCTCAGGCTTGCTATCTCGCCCACCGTGGGGTGCTCGACCCTTTGCGCCAAGGGAGGGTAAAGGCGCCACCGCAGCTGCTAGATAAACGCAGGCCTCACTACTTCAACAGCAGAAAAGCGTATATGACTACTTCAACAGTAGCAAAGCTCATACTAGGTGCAGTCTGAGCCACTTTTGGCAAACCATCTTCGTGATTTCTTTAAGAGAGAGGTTATTGAGCATGCAAACTGCAAGCTATGCTTTTGGATAAAAAAAAAGTTGCTGTTACTGTGACACTAACAGCGCAAATGTAAAAAACAACTGTGGCTGTTCCGACGAACGATCTGCATTCTCTTAAAAATAAAACTGACTGAATTAAAATAAATCGTCAATCAATTGGCCACCGGCCACTGTCACAACTCCAGCTGTTCACAGCCAACCCAAGCGGCAACAACAACTATTAGGTAAGTCAAAAAGTTCGTCGGCTTTTTTACCCGATTTTAAAGAGCCTTATTTATGCAGACAACAGTATTTTTATTCAATGATATATTGACCGTTTTGTTCGATAATCTTCGCCCATCGCCTCAGTGGATCCATGACTCCTTTCTCCCAGAACGTCTTGTCCTTCTCGTCGAAATACTGAGTGAGGTGATTTTTTATAGCCTCCAAAGATTCAAATGTTGTGCCATCAAGAGAGTTCTGGAGAGACCTGAACAAGTGATAATCAGATGGTGCGAGGTCGGGACTATAAGCTGGGTGCTGCAGCACATCCCAGTCAAACTCCGCCAATTTTTGCCGGATGGCCAAACTTTTGTGTGGTGTCGCCTTATCATGTTGAAAAGTGACGCCCCACCTGTTTGACAATTCCGGGCGCTTCGTTGCTACTGCAGCCTTCAAATCTTCGAGTTGTCTGCAGTAGACGACGGAGTTGATCGTCTGACCCATTGGAAGCAGCTCAAAATACACGACGCCCTTACAGTCCCACAGCAGCACAGCATAACCTTCTTCTGATGAATTTCGGGTTTAGGGATAGCTGCGGCCTGAGAACCTCTGGGGATCCAACTTCTTTTCTGTGTTACGTTTCTGTAGAGTATCCATTTTTCATCGGCGGTTATCAATCTCCTCAGAAATGGCTCATTCGAGTTCTTCCGGAGGAGTGCGTGACAGGTATCGACTCGCCCTTCAAGCTGCCTATCATTGAGGTCGTATGGTAGCCAGATATTCCGCTTGCACGAGAAACCTGCATCATGGAGGCGATTCCAAACGGTTCCGTGGGAGACTCCCGTTACATCTTCAATTTCTTTTATGGTCAAACCTGGGTTCGAAGTAACCAGGCTTATGACTTCGTCGGTCTCCACAACATTGGGTCGTCCTGACCTCGGTTCATCTTCGAGATTGAAGTTTCCAGCTTTGAAACGGGCGAATCGCTTTTCGACTGTGGATTTGTGTACTGCGTTTTCGCCGTAGACTGCACATATCCTCCGGGTTGTTTGCGCTGCACTTATGTCTTCACGGTAGGAGGACAACATAATGTGTCGAAAATGCGTATTTTTGTCCTCCATTGCAAACAGCTGCCAATTCCGCAAACGAAACGGTAAAGTTGGAACCGGTATACCGTCGCGCCGCCACGGGTCTGCTCCTGAATGTAAACACCCAGCCGCACTCTCAGGCGGCCCTGTTGCAGAGCGCAAAAATGTGGTCCCAGAAAGCCGACGAACTTTTTGACTTACCTAATATCACAACAACAACAAATATTGCAAACGTGCAGAAATAATAAAATTCGCATGCAAGCATAAAGAGCGGCGTGATGTCCTCGACGTCAGCGTTTTTGAGGCGGGTCAAAACAGCGAAGATCTAACTGTTTACTAGACTAATTGCTCGAATTGTCATTCATCGTACCTCGTATTGTAGTAGCCGTTCGGCTGAGACTACATTTCCCAGTTACTTAAGCGTAACAACTATAGTTGCAAATTATGGCGCGAATCAAAATAGACTTCAGCAAAACAGCTCGAGGGCTAATTGATCAATTGATACCTAGACAATTGAATACTCGATAGAGGTTTATAGTTTTGCTCGTTTGGAGAACATGTTTTATTTATCTTATTTGCTAAGGCTATTATAAACATAACTAGACACCGTTGTAAGCCGTAATTACAATGAGAATACTATGATTATCCTCACAGAGCTTTAGAAGAGGTGAACTCCGATTTCGCCTGCGTTGCTCTCCAACGCTCGGTGGGCAGATGGCCGTAATCTCCCAAGGCGCCGTGGATTGGAAGCTCGGGGAGAAACTTCTTAATCGTGGCGAATTCCAGTTTCGCTCGGTACTTGGCCTCCGTGCATGTCGTCGCCGCATGGCCGCTGAACAATAGTCCATATCGCCGAAACCACCGAGCCTGCGATGCAGCATCTGCGTCTAGCTTTGCCGAAAACCGCTTTAAACCGCTGCTCATAGTCTCCCGTTAGTTTAGCCGATATCACGTCCACGGTCACGTCTGCTCCCACAATGTAGAAGCCAAACGCGGGGCTAAACGTCTCCCGGCGGCCCGGGAAATATGAACGCAGTTCGGTTGTTGTCGCCAGGCCGGTAATCGGTGAAGCTTTCTTTAGATGTTTCTTGAGGTATTTCCCGAAGGCGGGCTCACATGCACGCATCTGAGTGGGATCGGCGAACAGAAGCACACCTTTGACGCTTTTCGGAGGAGTTTTGAGGTTGAAGGTCCACTCCTTATCATGGCGATCCATGAAAAAGGGAACAAGTTGAAATCCTTTCTTCTTAGGAATCACGATCGTTGAATAGTTTTTGACTGTCGCCAACATGTCTGGTAGATCATCTCCGAAGATCATATGGCTTTTAATATGTACGGCCGCTACGTCAAATTTTCGTTGCGAATCTGCTTGAGGGTGGTTTCAAAGCGCTCCTCTGGAGGAACGCCGGCCGAGCAGTTTACATCGATAGTCGAAAAGTACAGTAACGGCTCACCGGCAATAAAGAAACAGCGTGGCTGATAGATGATTTCATAACTCCTATCTGAAGATTGTTCCCTGTCAGCTTTGACATGGCTTCGCAGCAGCTGATATGTATCCGACATTTTTGAAGTTGAGTTCGATCAGGTCACACTTGAAGTACAAAAGTGGCGATCAAAGCTGAGGTCCCGTGTTATATAGCAGGCAGCACGAAGCGAGGTTGTGAGTATAAGACATAGGAGAGAGGGAATTCGACCAGAAGGGGAGAGGGAATTGATGACGATGTTGATTAATCTTATCATCGAATGGTCCTCGTTATCTCTTTGTAGACCGATAGCAAAACCGAGTGAGCGCCTCAATCCCCAGCTATCAAGATTGGGCGTTTCCCCAGGCAATCAATCGTCGAAACAACTGAAGGATGACAGACAGGCCTGCCTATTGTACAGAGCAACAAGATGATTAGCACTTTAAGAGTCATAGTTTACATGACCTTTGGGGGGAAGCTGGCTTCAGCAATATTCCACCAACTTGCGCCTCATCAGCGAGTAGCGCTGCACACTGCGAATTGAGTCGGGCCAATTGGAAAATATCTGATTGAAGATAACCAATATAGTCAACATGTAGTCATGCTCGCTTATGTTCACATGAATGCTTTTTCCTATTATGGCACAGATCTATACGTT
>QVRM01002083.1:0-57832 GCA_003439945.1 Dermanyssus gallinae
GCCAGTAACTATGCCGAAAGGTTCAGCGTTTGCACTGGTCAGTAGAAATGCCGAGAACTGATAACGTGAGGCTACTATTTGACAAATATTCGAGGGAAATTGATAGTAATATGTACACTGGGGAAGCTGTAACTGCCGCATAACAAAGGTGATTAAACAATTGATTGGCACAGAACGCGCACCTTAATTGCTTGTAATTGGCCACGTTAATTAGTCGTCGTTTCGGTCTCAGAAAAGCCACTGCAATACGTGTTTCTAACGTCAATTAGTTGATTAACCGGTTAGGTTGACTTGTTGCTAGCTTTGCAAGTTTAAAGAACATCGTGACAAAATAAAAAGCGGTAATTTATTATGATAGACGACATTGTGACCCGGCGATTTTGCCGGGTCCACAATGTCGTCTGTCATTAATGGTAATCGGGGTGCCCGAAGCTACTCGTGTCTGGTCCAAGAACATCAACACCGGTTTCGTCATGACGACGGACAGGGTCATCTTAACATTTTTGGCACTAACTTTCCGACGGAGGTTCCTTTGGATCTCCAAAGTCTCTGGCGTAAGTCCCTGCCGGAAGTCTTTACAATGCTATCGCGGCTGAAATTTAGATCACATAACACCGTGCACTAATCACAGAGATTCAACTATCAGACCCCTTTGCTAAGACGCAGTTTCGCTGCAATTGACAGAATGGGATTGAGACGCCGCTGAAACAATCGTGCTACCAGCCGAAATCAAAATTGGGCCAGCAGCATCTCTAATCGGCTGTCAGTACCACAAACGATATGACGCATAGCCTAGACGCTATGGTCATAGCGGTGCCCGCGAAGACCATTCCGCAAATTAAATCAACGCATTTCTGGGGCAAATTGGAAGGATCATCGAAATGAAGTGGCATCCGTTCCTCCGGGGCTGATGGACACAACTGATTCACTGTTAACTCTTCTGCGAATCCGCGGGCCATATCTCTGCCAACAATAGAAGGAAGCCATTTAAACACGATTTTCTTAAATTCAAGGGAGGCAATATGTCGTAACTTGTGCAAAAGTAAAGCACCTGCCCTAATTTGTTATCATATGTTTAATATGAAACTGCCATGCCCTTCTATCGCCGGTTGACGCAGCGACTCTGAATCCTAGCTCCGCCAGAAAGCTCCTTGTAATTTTTCCCATTGGGCCTAATGTCTAAAAGGCGATTGGTTGAACAATAATGTTTTGCTCCAGTTCCCGATACTTTGCCAACTTGCGATTTTCAGCGAGGCGAGCGGCTGCTCCAACCTCCCGACTGGTATGGCGAGCATACAAAGCGGCCAACGTGCAAGATAGGGTGACGTCGTACACGAGGGGCAGCGACTTCATTCCATGGAACTAGCGTCAGGGGCCGTCCGGACGCAGTTGGCTGTTGGCTGACAGACCGATCGGCGCTTTGACTGCAGATATGTGGGCTGACTGCTTGCTGAGACTAGCAAAGGCCAGAGCAGATCCGCAGCTCCAAGCAAGGCAAAGACAGGACATGCTTCTGGTAGGAAGTCCTACACAGGGCTATGCCGTGACTATAAGATCGAACATGCTAGGCGAGAGGAAGTCCGTCTACTTGAACGAGCAGAAGGGAGTCTACGTGAACAGGCTCTCGTCAGGGGATACGGCACTCACTGTAAGCACGAGCAGGTAGAGCGTCACTTGACGAATCTGCTATTCAACCCTCACGTAAAAAACTCGGCTGCAGAGGTTAAGTATCTACTTACGCTTGAACAGCACCCAATGAAGCTTCCCTTTGGAGAAGAAGAAGTACCGAGTTATCCATCCCTTTCTAGGCGGAAAAGTAGTGGGCCAGATCGGATGGGGGATCCTCTGTAATGTCCTTAATAGAATTACGATGGAAGGGCGAATACCCAGAGTTTGGCATCTTGCTAGGCTTTCTCTGTTATTCAAGTAAACACGGCAACGATAGAACTGACACAAATCTTTACCGGGGAGTGGTGTCAAACACTTAAGAAAATATTCTGTAAGCTGATTATTGAAAGGATTGCAAGTGTAACTGCTCTGGAGGCAGAGCAGTGCAAAACCATGCTCTACCTCCAGAGCAGTTCGGATTTAGAAAAGGCATGGGGACCCGCGACGCCATTCACGTTTTGCAATCCGAAGTAGAGCGGGCAGTGTCTCGTCCAGGAGTCCACCTGTATGCAGTCGATATTGACTGCGTCAAGGCCTTTGACGAGGCTCCGCGCAATCTTATGATCGATTGCTTTAGACAGATTGGCATAGGTGGAGCTCTTCTGCGAGTAGTTTCTAGTTTTTCGAAGATGACACGCTGATGGTCGAGGGAAGAAGCGTCGTGCTTGAGCTAACGCAGATTGTTGGGACCCACTAAGCTGCATCTCGTTCACGGTGCTTCTGGCCAATCTTGTTCAATACGTGTGTCAAGAGTTTTAACATGCCGTGGTGGTGATGTAGCTGATGAACATCGTTGTTGCTTATCGTAACATTGGTGCCATCTCGCGCATTACCGCCATGGTAGAGGCGTATCTCATGAAAAAAGGGCTGGAAATAAACTCACGCAAAACCAACGCGATTAAGTTTTGTCGCGGAGGGCCGTTTAGCTGCCAACGACATTCGTTGTTGCTGCGGGAGAACATTGGAGTTTGTAAACTCTTTCTCATACTTAGGTCTCCGGATTCACTACAGAGGAACATCGTTCACTGCACACATCAAGGACAGTGTTAACTCGGCACTGGCAACTCTCTACAAAGGTGTCGGAGATATACGGCGACTAACCGTCGGTACGGCAGTGCGCTTGTTTTATGCTAAAGACTCTGTTAAAGTTGGCGTATAGTTTAGACAGAGTGTGGTAACACCTATCTCAAGCAAATTTTAATTTGCTTGAAAAGTGCTTCACTCTATACATGGAGCGAGTACTCCTGCCTTTCAATCAAGACAAGAAGCCGTTCCGTGTAATGTATTGTCGGACTGTGCCGATGGTGGGGATGCTTCGGCTTAGACTGCGTATGCCGGTGATAAAGCCACTTAACCAATTCTTGGGAGAGTGGCCACGCAAAGTCACGGTGGCAGCGACGGAGGTAAGAACGCTCGACATCTTTAAGTCTCCTTGGTTGTGGGCCGGGGTGGCCTGCGATGACAGGCATGTATATACCAGGTACATCGTCTCGTATGCTCCCGTAGGGAGTTTCATGAAGACTATAGTACTCAGTGTATTTGTCGGTTCTGCTCGCAGCAATGCGCTAAGTACCACCCGGTTGATTCTCTGGCACTGCAGCGAAGATCCTTACACTTCTTCTCTCGGTGAAACGGCAGGACAACGAATACTTATGTTTAATACTAACATGGACTATCTTGTACATACTCTATTTGAGTGAATCATCTTTCAAGTAAACCAAAGTTTGCCCGAGTCTGTTGTCCCTGCATTATGTTAAGTCTATACCTCAGCCTTGGAACAACGTTGAGGTTAGAAGGTTATCGTCGATGTGCGCAATGGCGGCCATTTCAGGATGGTGACACCAGAGCCCCAGATATCGAAAAGGGTTAACTAACTCCAAGGGTTGGCCGCCGTAATTTATTACGCGTTTGGGAGCCAAACAACCCATTGACCAGATTTCACAGTCTTGGTCTTCAGGGTGTTTTATTTCTTCGTTTATGCCCTCTTAAAACAAAGAAAACCTCTGCCCAGTGACGCACCCAGTGGCACCCAGTCGCGATGAACGGCCACTATGTAATTTGCATGCATCACAACTATGGAGAGCAGAATAGTGAAGGACATCCCTGGGTCCTCTTGCGGGGTTTCCCAATGTTGCCTTAACCGCAACACATTCTGCTCATCCTGTATCAGTGGGTCGTCAATGCGGGTTTGGCAGGCCTCAACCTGCAGTTGCCCTTATTGGCATGCGGCAATTTCAATTAACGTAGTGGCGCCACTGACGAGAAGGGCAATGGGCTGTTAAAACTTCTAACTATCCCAGGTCTACTTTGAGTGCAAATTAGCGTAAGCATTTCAGGTACGTTGGTCCCGAACAGTGGAAGTTTTATCGACATTCTGTTTCATGATTTGCAACGTCCGACGGAATTTTACGACGGCGAAATCCTTAACAATCTGGCTCTTTAACAGTTTGCACATGCCCGGCCATGACCGTGTCGCCGGCCGCCGCCGGCAGACTTCCAATCACGGTACCTTGATTTCCGTATTCTTAAGAAAGAGTCAAAAGTGCTTATATGCAATACTGACCAGAGCAACAGTGCCCTTAAGGAAGCTGTTAAAGCTGCGAAAGTTGGGAAAAGAAGATGGCTGAAGCGGTCACAGCCTTGATTCAACCAGGTTTGGTACTTGAATCGTTGGGAAGTATAAGACTACTACGAGCAAGGGCTATATACCTAAATAATTACGGAGCGTAGGGTGGTCTATAGATAACATAGAGCATTCTATGAGAAGTTGTAGCACAAATATAATAAGCGCCGGTTTGAGGAAGTCAGCTTGGGAGAGCGAAGGCCTGATTCGCCGGTTCATCTGCACCAAACTGCTTTGCTACTGAATAAGCATGTTTTGATCTTCTGTAACTTGATCGAGCAACTGCGTATATGATGAGGAATCGAAACATGCTTATTCAGCGGTAGGTTCTTCAGCACATGACTGGTTTGGAGCTGGAAGAGCATGGCCCCTTGATTCTCGTGATCCCTTGATCGAGGACCCCTTAGTGAGTGTGTCTCTAACTGTGGAGAAGACCCTTCCACCGGCGCGATTTGAGTTCAGAAAGGGTCGAGGTACAAAGGTCGCGATACATGTATGTTGAGCTGGTATTAGCAAAACCCGGATGTCGCTGCCAGAACCTGCTCGCATGATTGCGTTAAGTATCACGCGACGAACTGCCAGACGCATCGGCGGTCTTTGCATTTTCTCGCCCAGTGAAATGGATTCTAATGAGCCTCGAGAAAAGAGACCACCACCAAGATATATATTTCTATAATTTCGCCCATTCTGCCGCTGTAAAGCAGAAAACAGTCTGAGCGTGAAAATCAAAATATAAGAGTTGCAGTCCCATTTTTGAGAATTATTAATTATAGAACATTTGTTCTTTTTTGTACTAACGTAGAGTGCAAAATTCAATAAATGCAGTTTTTTTTGCCAAACACGCAAGTATAATTGGTTTGTCGGTGTTATGGCTGTGACTCTCGCAATCGCAGACTTAGTAAAAATATGTCAGAATGAAAAGCTCGATACAGCCATTATTGGTCAATTTGCTCTCACTTGAAAATAATACATTCTCTCCCTTCGTTCCATTGGAAAATTGAGTTAAGCGTACTTAAAGTTTGTTAGGTGAATTCTAAAACATCCTCTATTGCGTGATAGATGAGTGGCCTGTGCAGAAACAAAGCAAAACGAGACTGAATCGTACCACTTTACTTACATAGCATTGATGATGAAAAAATGTAGCTTCATTTTTGAACAAACCACACAGCAGTGCTTTTCGTTCGCACTTCGACGGTTTGCGTCGTTGTACCTTGTCAAGGACAATATACTAACGCACATCCTCAGTATATATATATATATATATATATAAAAAGAAATATGTTTTCTTTAACTCATAAAGGGGTGTAAACAATTGTCCCCCAGCGAACGTGATGACGAACTACATCAGCCCTAGGTCCAGCCCTGGTGTCGAGCACCTGGACAAGGTGCCAAGCACCGCCATGACGTTACCACGTTGTTTATCCAATGATAGCCTTTGCCGGAAAAATTTACCTGCGCGTAGGTCCCCCGTGGCCAATCTTAGACACTTACATATCTCAGTAAAAACTCCCTCAGTAATTTTACCTGGCCCCCTAAGGTCTCAATATATATATATATATATATATATATATATATATATATATATATATATAACTTTTTCATAACGTTTTGTATTATCAATATTCCGTCTATCATTCTGCATCGGATCATATCGTATTGCCATGCCACAGGACTAACGTGCGACAGTCGTCGATTTCTGACAGAAGAGAAGTCAAAAGTTGCAGTGGAATTTCAGTTCGAATTACCCAGACGATCGATTGATCGTCTCACCGTTGTGATTTTGGTCGGTATGACGATGATAAAAGCGAGCAAGAAGAAAAATAAATAGAAGAGATGATCCAAGTGATGATGATGATCATGGTGATTATGATGATGATGATGGCGGCGGTGATGATGATCTTGATGATTGTGTTGATGACTATGGCAGTAATGCTGTTTAGTTTAGCGACCAAACGAAAGGCAGCGACAAAGCTGCGACATGGATACGTTTTTGCTACTGCTGCTTGTTTGCACATGTCCTTCAGTGGTCGTCGTGGTCGTCGTCGCCGCCGCCGCAGCCTCCTCCTCCTCCTTCGTTATGATGCCTATTAAATCAAATCGGTACACAGCAGCACAACGAGAGTTGATCCACTACTACAGGCGGATCGACGGGCCAACCAATCAATCTATAATAGATGGATCAATGCATGGAATGGATCATTCGTCGATGTGCTGTTGTCGCTGCGGTTATGGCTCTCTTTCGTTCGGAGCGCCGTTTGCTGTCGCTGCTTGCTGCTGCTGCTGCTTCTGTTTCAAGCTTCTGTTCCCGCCGCTGATTCTGCTGCTGCTGCTGCTGCCGCCGCTGCTACTCTCCAGCCCCAGAGCGCCCAGAACACCACGCTTCATCTCCAGGACTGTGAGATGCCAGCCGCATGTCGCAGATCTGTCGTAATTGAAAGGGCGCGACAGACCAACCGCAGACCCACCGCGGTCGGTTGAGCGGTTGGTTGGTTGGTTGGTGGGTCGGTTATGCCCTAATGTCTGTGTGTCCAAACAGCATCGAGCAAGCATGTCATTTCACTGATTATATAGCTCCGCTTCCGTCCGCAGCCCGACAGGAATGCTTGTTTATTTGGTCGGCAGGTCCTCCGTGGTCAGTTTTTGCCTGTGCCGAAGCAACGAAACCGCCACGCCGCGTCAACGCTGGCGAACAAGGCAAGCCAAGGCGAGCGATGTATGCGCCACCCGATGGCTGGAGATTCCTTTTCGACTGATTCACTCATCCGGTGGCTGCAAGAGACGCCGAACAAGGACGAATGCACCGACGATGACAACAGCAACAATAGCAACAACCACATTAGTAGAGCCGCAGCAACAACAATAGCAACCGTTGTGGCAGTGGCGGCACTGTACGATCGAAAACAACAACATCAGCAACAGCAACAACAACAACAGCAACAACAACAGCAACAACAACAACAGCAGCAACAAAAACAACAGCAGCAGCAGCAACAACAACAACAACAACACACTTGGGGTTGCAAAAGCTAGAACGGCCAATAATATAACAGTGATCAATAATATTACTTATGACTAATCTAGTAGAGTTAAACGAAGAACGATGCAGACATTTTCTTAAGAATAGAAATATTCTGGGTATCTGAAGAAGTTGATTATGCCGAAAGTATAGAACAATATACGTGTTATTCATTCGTCTTATCATTAAAGCTCACGCCCAAATCCGTTACTAAAATTCTATAATACAAGAAAAGCTGACAATCTAAGTTTTATATAGACAGAGACGACGAGACAAAGGTACAATCTTAGCAGTCACCTTGAAGTCGCTTACTTCAAACTGCTTTGCTGAGCACGGAACATACTAACAGTATATTTGCGTGGTGTGTGCGAAATAGATCTTAGGCCATGATCTTCCGCAGGTTCGTTTTCGTTCTCATTCCTAAGTGGCGGCGTGGTATAGGGTGCTGAAACGCTTGTCGGGGTTGTCACCTACTGGGGTGTCGCCCACTGTCCATACTGTCGGATTTAGCCAAGTCACTGTGCTTTGCCGGTTAACTTCTTGTCTAACATGGATTATAATTCCATTGTCTGGCATGAATTCCAAATCTATCCGTTGTCCAGCATGAAATTAATTGTATGCTGCCGGCTGGCTGCAGTTTGGCGGCAGTCTTCTCATTCGCCTGCCACCAGTTACTCATCTGAACCCTTTTGCTTCGTCGAGGAGTGCACCCCGGATGGCCATACTGGCAGTGCTCTCCGTGGCGGCCGGGACCGGTTTCTGGTGGCTTGAGCTTGACTCAGTCTCTGCCACTTTGCTAGATCTGCGATCCTAGGCCGCTTTTCACCGCGCCTCGAAATAGATAAAAAAAAAAAAGCGGCTGAAATAATCTCGTGACCTTTTTGAAAACAGTTGTAGCATGACCAGTCTCCTCCACGTTCCTTCGCTGCGTGTTCCAGTGTGCTGCATTTGTAGCATATTTTCCCTTTAGCGGTCTCGTACTTGTGGTCTAGGGGCTGCGTAGTATACGCGCTGATACCTCAAGAAGCAGAGCACAATGGCCACTCTGAGACAGTACAGGATACCCACACCATATGTAGACGTTTCCTGGCTGCCACCGATCTGAGTTAAATGACTGGGGTCCAACTGTCTGTAAAACCCCTTTTGGTTGTTCGATGGTGTGGGAGTTTGGGCAGCCGCTTAAGTGCAGCTTCAGCATATTATGTTATTGCACGCTCGATTAGCGTTCCATGCAAGAATCAACTTCCGTCTGACTGGGCCGAGGGTTCCTCATTCACGGAAAAGGTCGTTGGTGAGATCCTTAATACGCGCTAAGGTGGCGCTATCGTTTCCTTTTGATACCAGCAGCTGCGTATTTCCATTGCGGAGCTACTGAATGCGTTTTACCGCCACTCTTTTCATGTTGGTGTTGACTCTTAAGAATTCCATCATCCATGTGGCGCATTCGAAAAGCTTTCTGACCTTTCTGCTTACCTTGACTTACGATATACAAATCCGTAGCAGCGAATCCCCGCCGATCCAGTGAGTCCTTAGCTCTTTTCTTTCTGCATGACCTTGTCGATGAGGCCACTATTATTAACACCATAACTGGAACCTTTAGGTAAGCTAGTGTCAACTAAAACATTTTTAATTGGCTCCCTGTTATCTCCTGTCTCATAAATTATCCCAGAGGCAACATTAACCGTTTGCTAGCTTTTTTGTCTACCTTTTTTGTTTGTAAAGGACTAACTAGAAAATGCGGTTTGCACACACGGACACCACTGCATGAAACTCTCCGCTGTCGTCTCCCATGCATAGCATCTTCCTAACGACATGGAACTGCATATGCAGATACCTTTAACAATCAGGTGAGATTTCAGTCTACTCGTGGCTGGCTTCTTTCCCGAAAGTCGTGGGTGGGTGGTGCATAGTGCAGTGATTATTTATCATAGACTTTGACGGTAGTATATTTGTAATCTTCCTGGCTTCAAGCCACTGGTGCAAATACCTCTACATTAGATTGGCGATGCTGGATAGGTTCGCCCCCCGCGTGTGCGGCGTCGACTTTGTTAAAACGTAGCATACGCCCCGCTTCGCTCATGCTAGAGACCTCAGAATCGCGTGTTCTGGGGTATCCTCGAGTTCATCGCCGCAGTGGACGTACGTGGGACTGGAAGCCTTCACGATCCTGCACAGGTAGGACTGGAAGTCTCCGTGACCCGTCAAGACCGGCATGGTGTGGAAGGTTAGTTCTTCCCCGGACCGACTTAGCCATCTTTTGATGTTTGGTATAAGCTTTCGAAGACTGGCTTCTAGAGCACCCTCCTCCAGGCCGTCTCACTCCTCCTGCAATAGGGTGATGCTCTGTCGCCGCTCCTTCTTAAGTGTAAAGTTTTTAAACAGACAGTGGCGCTCTTCAGACGCCTTCAGATCTCTGGGAATCGTTCCGGCGACTATAAGCGCCGCCACTGATCGCCCTAAAGGCTCCGACTCGTTGAACCTGGCGCAGGCAACTTCGGCTCGTTCCGGTTGTTAAAGTATTAGCAAGCCAGGCCGGAGCCGTAGTAGATGCTTAGTAGGGCGACTGACTCGGCCACAGGCATGATGAGGCATTGCTTCGAGTGCCGGGATCTCGAAGGCGTAGGCATGAGGCGTGCGAAGTCGTTGGCAATTTTATGCTGCAAGATAGTCTACCAATACTGCGAGTTCCGCCGCATGATGGTTTAACAGGCCGTCAACTTACTTCAGTAGAGGGCTTAGTACATAAAATCTGTGTTCGGCTTGTCTTTCCTGATCAGCAGCGCTCAAAAAAGCTACCCGATATTTAGGTGTCCTGCGAAACACTTCACCAACTTTGCCTCACATATCGTTTTTAAACCCCAGGCTACAGGTAAGGTAACTGCTTGATAAGATCAGGACAATCTAGGTAGGCTAGTAGTCGTTCGATTTTCCTGTTGGGAATCTTGTTGGCGGCCGTTCGAAGCACTACCACAGTGATGAAATAATATCACACACTCACATTTTTACACTTGCCCTAAGGCGGTATACAACGGTAGACGTATCATAAAGCCCATTGTCGTACAAAGACATGATTAGGATTACATGTTGACACTATCAGCAAGAGCAAAGTTCGTATACGTAGCACTTGCGTTCCAGCGGAGCAAATATGTACACTTATCGCATCTTTCACGAAACGCATATCATGGACAAACAAACCGCAAAACCACCTTAATGTGTTATCTAATTTATAGACATATTTCTAGTTAGATAGAATAAAAGGCTAGGATGAACAGTGTGAACGCATCATTTGCAGAGGAGTCGACACAACTGCTGCGGCAAGTGATAAACTCTGAACAATGCAAATTAGTTCACTATTCGATGCAGGCACTTTTGTTGAAATCGCTAATTGTATGTCAAATTTAATTGATGCTCAAGCATACTCTGATGACATACAATAGAAGCAGAACCTTCGTTTTTTCCGACATACTGCACATTGCGAGACAATCAGGGATTTTTGCGGGCGATATGAAAAACTCAGTGATTTTTACAAAGAATAGTCGAGAACTTAAAGAATAACTACAAAGGACAATAACAAAACGAATGTAATAATAGACTTCTTGTTTTCAACTACCTTCTAGAGATAGCTCCGCATATTTGCCGATTGATACTTTATCAATTTTGAGCAAATCTGCATTGATCAATATCAACAAATTGTTACATAGGGTAGAGGCTAGTTTAAAAACAAATAACCCAACTTTGTCAGGGTCATGCTCCCTGCCCAGTTAGTATCGCTAGTTCAAATAAAAAAATACAATTCGAATTACCCGTATATGCTGTACCTGCTAGACCAATACAGCTCGATTGCAGGTTCGATGCCGCACTACCATTTCCGAGCAGTACAACAACATCCGCATATATACACAGCGCTGCAGCAATGGCAAGCTTGGTGTCAACAATTGTGAATGCCGCCAAGCGATGTAATGAAGCAGCGTTATGTGCTTCTCAACTCCATATATATGTATGTAATATATATATATATATGTATGTATATATATATGTATATATATATATATATATATATATATATATATATATATATATATATATATATATAAATATATATATATGTATGTATATATATATACAGGGTGTGACTGAACGAATTTTATAGCGATACATAAAATTGTAGAGCTCGTTAAAACGAATATTTTTTCCAATGGAACATGTGCTCTGAGAAGTCTTGTTTCGGAGTTACAGTGAAATTACTACAATTTGTGACACTGGTGTTTTTGCCCGACATAGGAGCACAAAATGTGCTGTTGCGAGACAACCAGTCTTCCTAGACAGAAACTAAGCACACCGTCGTGTTCGTGATAAAATTCTGCTCCATCTGATGAATATGCAAGGCCGGTCAGAAGACGCGACATGGTCGCTTAGAAGAAAATTCGCCAAAAATGAAGTTCTTCATTAGCGTTCACGCCAAATACTTTAGAATCATAACCCTACAACCACTCACAGCGCTCAAAGCGGACATATTCAGCCAATGCGCAACTCATGGCGATCATTTTGGTACCAAACATATGTCAATGCGAGCTGTGGTTGCGGAGTAATTACGAGTTTTCGGCGGGATGTCCAGATTGAGTGCATGTAAAATGACTGTATAGCGACGTTCACTACCGCCGACGTGTCGCGCGACAGCCGCAGCGCGTCATTTTTCATGCACTTAATCTGGACATCCCGCCGAAAACTCGTAATTACTCCGCAACCACAGCTCGCATTGACATATGTTTGGTACCAAAATGATCGCCATGAATTGCGCATTGGCTGAATATGTCCGCTTTGAGCGCTGTGAGTGGTTGTAGGGTTATGATTCTAAAGTATTTGGCGTGAACGCTAATGAAGAACTTCATTTTTGGCGAATTTTCTTCTAAGCGACCATGTCGCGTCTTCTGACCGGCCTTGCATATTCATCAGATGGAGCAGAATTTTATCACGAACACGACGGTGTGCTTAGTTTCTGTCTAGGAAGACTGGTTGTCTCGCAACAGCACATTGTGCTCCTATGTCGGGCAAAAACACCAGTGTCACAAATTGTAGTAATTTCACTGTAACTCCGAAACAAGACTTCTCAGAGCACATGTTCCATTGGAAAAAATATTCGTTTTAACGAGCTCTACAATTTTATGTATCGCTATAAAATTCGTTCAGTCACACCCTGTATATATATATATATACATAAATATACATATATATATATATATATATATACATATATATATATATATATATATATATATATATATATATATATATATATATATATATATATATATACATATATATACATACATATGGAGTGAGATATTTATTTAGATTTATATATGCGTATATAGATGAAATTAGAAGCCATCTATACGGATTTCCGGAAGCAACGATGTTAGAGGATCAGCTAATGGACCCGCAGCAGCAGCTGCAACAGCCGCAGCAGGTAATCACGCACTCGCGTGAAGTCGACCAAATGGTCGCAGAACTCACCCCTATAGCTGCACGCACAAAGCTTGGTGAAACAACAACAACAACCACAACAACAACAACAAAAGAAAATCGTAGTAGTCTTTCTCATGACGCTGCTGATTCGGGCAAAGCGGCTGGTACAGCTGTTGCCGAGGGGCCAGTTGACGCCGCGGGCGACTGTTGGGACTCGTCCACCAACGCCGCCTCCGCGACGACGATGACGCCGACGCCGACGACGTCCATGGCCGTCACGACCACCATCCTGACACCATTCTCGCCCACCTCGACCGTTGCTGTCCCCCAGTCGGATTTCCGTACGAAAACAGCTAGTAGCAACAACAGCAGCAGCTGTGCGAGTGCCACCGGCAGCGGCACCGGCAGCAGCAGCACTACAGCCTGGTTCGACCAAAAGACGCAGTTTGCCCGACGACTGCTCGAAACGCTTTGCCACGTGGCAAAGTACAGTGTGTTCTATGGCGTGCCTCTGAAGAACGTCGACAACCACCCGGTTGACGCCGTCAAACTCACCGACGGCCTACTCTGGTTGCGGTGGCGTTATGATGACCTTCGGTTTGACCTTCAACAGGCCAGTGTCGGTACCGCCACAACTGTCGCCGCAACCGCCGCCGTTGCCGGTGCGGCTGCTACCGGGTCTGGCGAGCAGACGACACTTACAGGGTCCACAACAACGAAAACAACAACAGCAACGAGCCCGTCAGCCCCCAGATCGACGACCGCCAAAAGGGCCTCGCCACGGCCGGAGAACGGGGGCGGTGGTGGTGGTGGTCAGCTTCAGCCGTGTCCGGCGTTGCCGGCGCACGTGTCGCTGCGCCGCAAACTCAACCGGCTCGAGCGGCAACTGCTGCAGGTGGGCGGCGAGGTGCGCATCCGCTTCCGATCGGTGCTGGCCACGCAGGGCTGGGGCATTCCGGGCGCGTACCTGCGGGTGCGCTACCACGCCGAGCTGCCCGAGGACGTCATCAACCTGCAGCGAGGTGCCAACGGCGACTTCGCCGTCTGGTCGCTCCGGCTAAACAATGCCAACTTTCACGGCATGCTGGCGACGGCCAAGCTGACGCTGATGCGGCGCCACATGCGCGAAACGTTCCTCGTAGGCGTGTGTCACGACACGTTTCTGTTTGCCGTCGACGACGTTCGCGACGAACGGGAATTTCGGGGCAGCCGAACGGGTCGGCTGCTGTTTCGTATGCCACCAAAGCCGAAGCCGTCGTTTCAGCAAGATACGTCGTCAGCAGCAGCAGCAGCATCTAGAGCGGCAGTGGGGCCGGCGGTTGTATCCCAACGGGGCGCAAATGATCCCACCAATCCCAACATGGCGCAAATGACCCCACCACCCCCACCACCACCACTTGTCGTGCCCACCGATCAGCAGCACTCTCAGCAGCGTCAGCAGATACCTAGCAGTGGGCGATTCTACGAGTCGTCGTCGAACGCGCTCACGCTCTGTGGCCAATGGTCAGCGCCCTCGACGCATGCGACGATGGCCACCTCTTCTCTCAGCCCGGTGACGGCGGTCATCGTCACCGAGATCGTGTGGCGGCCGAAAAATGGCGAGGTGAAAAATGTCGCCTGGCCCTGGGACCCGGAGCCTCGGACCACGTCTGCCGGCGAAGTCAACCGGTGATCAAGCCTTAAGCTCACTCGCCCGCTGTCGCAGTAGTGCTGTCTGCAAAGTCGACAGGAAACAAAGATGACGAACGTAGACGGCGAGCATAGTGTCACACCTGTTAGGCAGTTATACAGATCCGTACCGACGTAAATATTTTATTTGTAATTATATATACACGTAAAACAAATACTAGGAAACGCGGAACATCCCGGCAACGTCAGGTAGAGAAAGACAGAGAGAGAGAAAGGGGAAAGAATGTTGGAGGAAATCACCAGCACACTCTACGTAGATAGTAATACGTGCGGCGTCCAGACGTACAGTGCTGTTTGAACATCTGTGTGATCGAACATTGATCTGACCGTTATCATGCGTGCGTGGAGCTATTGGTGTGATGTTTAAAAATGTTCACGTGTTTTGCCGCGAATATGGAAATATAATAGCAAAATTCGTATACTCTCACAAGTGCAATGTTATATTGAAGCGTGATCATCGCATAGCCGATTACGGCAATTGCGCAAGCCTGCTTGACATCAAGTTAAGCTTTACTCTCATATTATCTGTTATACTGCTCAGCGGCCAAGCGAACTTTTGATGGATCTACTTGCCAATTACACAATTTTACATGGAATGTATTACGATTGTGTTACAACACTATGTAATACGATATGTTGAGTGCTTCTAGTCTGACAAACGTGTCATGCTAGCGGTTAATAAGGTTTAGATAGCTAACAGTTTAGGACTTTGAAAATCAATAAAGAATCCACTAGGGCTGTCGAAGAAGGTATATAGGAGGTCGGAATATATAAATTCATGTTCAACTCATGCTCATTTACGAGCATGAGTTGAGCATTTAATGTGTGTTTGCTTATTTACAAAATATATCAGGACAACCTTTTTGTGCTGAAAATGCGACGTTGCAATCGCGCCCTAAGCAGTGTTATGTGCATAGCGCTTATGTGCTGCCACAACCTGTATTTGTGTTTGCTTATTTACATATTATTATCAGAACAACTTTGTGTGCTGAAATTGCACTTTGCGACGTTACAATAGTGCGAGACCTACCTGAACAGTGATATGTGCATAGCGCTTTTTGGACTCTAGAGGCAATTGTCGTCAAAGCGCCTCATAGAGGCCAGAGCGATATTGAAAGACAGGATAGCGGACACGGCTCTAGCTACCAGAAATCACCGAATGCACCCGCAAACGTCACCTAGCACATTCTTTGGACGATTCCGAGAAATTACTGGAGACTTTCGCTATTGACGCCGACACAACAAAGAGAAAAGTTCAGAATATTTTATTGGCAGCATCAGTCATACAAGCACTCTAGTCTACGCCCAAGTAAGGCGGCATCACAGCATGACAGCTGCAGGTTATTTTAAATTAGCAAAAATATCCGAGTGCACCCTTAACTGCTCATAAATGTAAATCAAGGCGGTTGCATATAACGTTGCACATAGGTGCTACGTACATACGATTGGGAGGTATTTAACGCGAGTCTACTGTAAATAAATAAACATTGTAAACAGCAATCGTCTTTAATAACCCAAACTAAAAAAGAACAATAATCCGCTTATATACAATGGGATGTTAGCTGTGCAAGCTCCATGCCTTGGATGTGAACGAATATTCCTTTGTGTGTATATAATTTTCATAAGTGCGTAGTTATAAAACAAAAAAACATTTGTTGATAATCAACTGACTTGTTACCGGCGTGGTCTGGGTAGCTGGTGCGTAATATTTTCTTGTTTGCTTTAGTGTGCTCGATTGAAAGTTCTATGGCGGATCTAAGAACTATATATATAAGTGTGTGTGTGTGTGTTGGAACATGTCAGGGGTAAACAGGTAACTCAGGAAAAAGATGACACAGTTTGGTAACACACTAGAGTTCTGGCCTTGTTCATTCCACGATGTGACAAGCCCATTAGTACTTCAGTTCAATAATAGATGCGTCAACAATTCAGTAGTGCATATATCAACGGACTTGCGTTAAGTAAAAACAAATAATACCTCCCTAGGCTCCTACAAAGCGTTCATATGACACTAGACAAACATAAATGTTCGACATACTTATTGCCAGCGTTAAATTAACATACAGGTAAGCCTTTGAACCGAAAAATACTATATACAATACATGGCAGCGGTATGCAGCGCGACATACACGTGCTATGTAATTACGGTGGGAGTGGGGGGGAGGAATAAGGAAAGTCGGTACCGATACTGCTGTACAGGCTATTTACAGACGGTAGATACAGACAGATCTACATTCGGTATTAATGTTACAATGTCATTATTGTTTTATTGCAAATTCATATCAACACCACGAGTCACACGCTTGTTCGTTAACCACATATTTATATGCTTGCTTACACATGGCCGCACACAGTCATGTACTATGGACGACTTCAATCACAACGTCTTCAAATATTTTCTGCCAATTGACTAAACTCACTATGTTGTGGTTTCTTTTCTATTATTGATAGATTCACATAATGATTAAAGTGTGGTTAAAACACGTCAATTAAAGCAGCTGTTAGCACGCTAGAATTTAATGCCAAACACTTTGTTACGTGATATCTATTTATAAACATATTCGTTTACTTTTCCTTTGATACAGAGGTACGAGTGGTAATCATGCCGGGTCAGCTTGCAGATCAGTGTTCTGTTTTGTTGCGAGAAAAATCATCATCACAGACCATCTTTCCACCTGCTGCTAAGAAAACCCGGCCTTGTCGTTTGAGCCGGAAACTCCCAGTTCCGCATTACTCTGTGTTGTTTGTGTGATTCGAGTGTGTCGAGGTCGAACTGGTGACTGCGGTGCTTTAAGTCTTATCCTAGCGTCGGTCTGTTGCACATATGCAGCATCAGCATAGGTGAGGGGATTTTTGACAACCCAAGCGCTCTTTTATGAAACAAAGGTTTAATCTTGTTGTGTTGTACCAATGCCAGTCAGTACTCATTTACCTTTATGCTAGTATCAGTTTAAGCATCATTGCTTCCTCTGCCAAACCGCATCACTTTTTTTTCGACACTTTAATTTTCAACTTATTGTCGTAGCAAGGAGGCCTGTCAATTGGTAGTTAGTACACTAAGTGTTTGACAGACCTCCTTAGCAACTGCATGAGCCCCGTTTATTATTGCGATACGTTGGCCGGGTATCTCCTAATGTTAAAATCTTCAGTGTCTTGTAGTGTTACCCTTGACCTCAAAAATTGGCTATAGCAGATTTGTTCTCCACTAATTTGGAAGCGCATCTTGTCTGAGGCAGGTACATCACTGACAAGAACCAAAACTGATAAGGTTGCAGCTTCAAGATGTTTGTAAACAATCTGGCTAGACACGGCAAATTTCCCAGCTTTTTTTATTAGTGATAGCCGGAAAGGCCTGTTCCTCTGTGAAGTCACTCCACGGGCCACCGTTCTCATGATCTTTTATTTCTGGCATTCACGTAAAGTGTTCTAGTCGTGTGCTTGGCTTTCAAGGCGTTGTGGAACTAGAATCAACCACGGACTGACACGATTTCCCGAATTTTGCGGATTCTCATATCGCTTAAGTAATAGGCACGCCTTTGCCAAAGCATGTATTCATACTCGCGCTTTAAAACAGCAAGGCTGGCCTGCTTGCTACTGCTTTTCCGCTCTTACTAATAAATTAATGTTTTAATAATGCGACGTCCTTGGTCAAACCAGGCGTTGTGTCTAAACCTGGTGATTTGAGACCGGGCATCCGTTATTAATGTCTGGACAGCCCACCGAAAGCCGCGCCTATAGGTCTCAAGGTCTTCTCGACGTTCAAGATGTGGTGGTAGATGGCAAACTTGCTCCAGTTTGTCTGCACTGATCCTGCGCGACAAGGAACTTGCTGGTCGTTGCTGCAATATCGAATGTTCGAATCGAACTGCGTTGCTGCAATATCGAATGTTTAAATCGAACTGCGTTGCTGCAATATCGAATGTTACCTGACGATGCCGACTCAAAAGGTCATCTTCTGGTGCTGGTGCTGACACATGCCTGGTGTGTGCCGACGTCATTACTATGTGCACAAGAGCTGTGGCGTTTTACGGAGTATACGCGATGTCTTGCATATCGTTTTTACTCTACTCCTAGGCTGCCAACGTTCTTTCATCTAGTTTTAAGAGGTTACACTTGAAATATCCGGCAATCACGGTGTATTTCATTCTGTATGGACATAAAGGCGCATACACACAATATATCTCGCACAGCCTCAGACAGATACGGAGGGATGTATATGCATATGCAGTCATCTTTAGTTGTCTCTCCAACGATTAATCTGCTACTAGCTCGAAGGGCATGTGCCACATTTATGGCAGCTTTGAGCTCTGTTACAATCGGCTGTTCCTCCACCAGTATCTTTGTTGGCTAGTGGCCCCTCGTTGGTAAAGGGGCGGGACCACCTTTCAGCCAAAATACTGATGGGACAGCGTTACAGCGCAAAAACTGGTGGATTATCGGGCGCTAAAAGTGACACTGCCAGATACGGGAGTCGCCGACATTTTAGACAACTCCTTCTACAACATGCAGATTTTGATTAGGAAACAAACATTTAAAGATGGTCACCTTCAGGAGAGCAGGAATTCCGCCTATCACACGCGCGAAGGTAATAACGGCAGCGGAGAGGCCTTTGGGACCCGACGGCATTCCGCCCATGGCGGTGAGGACGCTCGTCAAGGAACACGTGAATATGGTAGCGAGGGTATTCACCAAGGTGGCCAGCGGAACATGTCAAGGGATAAGAGGAGGACGGAGGTAATCCTGATCCCCAAAAGTAACGGAGGGCACAGGGCAATATGCTTCCTGAACACCCTAGCAAAAGAGATGAGGCAATTATAGAATATAGACTTAAAGCGTTAGCGAAACAGTATGACCTCATTTTGATCAACCAGTAGGGATTCCACTAGAACAGATCGGTTCTTACATCAATACAACAAACAGCCGCCAAGGCCGTTTGCTTTATGGAGCGCCTATATGCACATGGAAGCTTTTTGTGGCAGTCCTTTCTCGTTTCACAAGAATCAATCATCGACCCCCTCCTCTCGAACTTAACATACATCACGTTCTGGGGCAGAAAGATCTCCCACAGGAAGTGAAGATGATTGCGTAAGCTGGTGACCTGGCCGTCATCTCTAGCACAAACAGAGGAACCACTCGAAGTCAAAACAGACATAGTTCTCTAGTCCACAAAAATATGAATGGAAGGAACTTGGCTACAACGTACCGCAGAAAAGAATGAAGCACGCAGATAACAATAGAGCTTAGAATCCTGCAAGCCTACCGCAAGGTTAGCCCGAACGCACGCTTGGATCTGGCTGTTCCCTATCTGGACATCTAACAGAAAACGAAAAGAGAGGGATGTGGAAAGGAGGTCCAGAGTCCAGCAATGAAGCGGAAACGAAAAGAGCGATGAGGTTGAGGCGGAAGGAGTGGAATACATCACCACAGGCTCACTGGGTTATTGACTTCGACTGTCCATCTTGGACATTAAAGAAATAGATGGACCAGCGGAAACGAATTTTTCCTGTCGAGAAGTAACACAAGGGTGTTTATGGAGTAGATATGCGAAAAACCACCAGCTTGGAGCTCGGCGAAGGAATGATAACTGCAGCGCTAAACAAGAAAGCTGAGCTCTACAGGCACAGAGGAGAAGCAGCGATATTAACAGATGACGTGCCTTGTAGTCAAGCGGGTTCGCAGGTATCATATCGGCCTGGTATGAGGAATGGGCGCAGGTAAGACCCGGTGTGACCACAGGGAGCTGGACCAAGAGTCTGATACCGGGCCTCAGGGTATGGTATGACCGCCGACACGGGGAGCTTTCCTACTGGACGACTCAGGTTCTGACCGGACACGGCCAATTCCAGAGCTACCTGTCAAGGATCAAGAAGGCCATCAGCGGTATTTGCGTACTGTGCGACTCTGGAGAAACGGACAACGTAGAGCATACTGTTCTGCGGTGTGATGCTCTCAGGGAAGCACGGGACGTAGCACCAACCGCTGTGAGAGGCCGACCCATCAAGGAGGTGGTCGCCCATATGATGACTTCGGCGGAGGCATGGAGGGAGGCGACGAACTTGTTTGACGCCGTTTTGACACTCAAGACAGCCAAGGAAACGGCCAGGCGGGAGAGGTTTGAGCGGGTCTCTCGGGAGAGTGGTCGAGACGAGGAGCCGAGGGAGGGGGTGGGGAGCAGCCAGGCCCTCATGGTTTCGACGCACCCTCACAGGACGGATTACAAAATGTCCCCCCATTCAACCGCAGTTAGACATGCGGGATGATAATCAGGGATAAAGCTGATTGAAGGAGAACGGCAGAGACGCCTCTCCCACGGAGTAATGCCAGGTAATACCGAGCCTGGGGGGGTGGGGGAGGAATCCGGGTTTAGTGGGTTTGCGAGCCTCACACTAGTCACGCAGGGTTCGCAGGTATTGGGACCGCATGTCGGATCGATGGGGGAACCCGTGAGTAACCATAACGTCCAAGTCAGCGGCGGAATATTAAAAAAAATGAAAAAAAAAAAAAAAAAAAAAAAAAAAAAAAAAAAAATATATATATATATATATATATATATATATGAAAAAACAAGGAAGCGTACATGCATAATATATCTCGTCTCGCACGTGTACAACCACAGACCTTCATCTTTTACGGTGTCTGACTGATCCTCATCAGGTGTTTAATGATAATAATGAACATTCCTCATTCTGACATTAGTGTTCTCTGTTGGTAGTTTCGGTTACGATACATCTGCTCTGCTAGCCCCGCCCCCCACCCACCCCCCAACGGGAGAGCGGGAGAGGTTTAACATAGACGTCCCGGCGCACAGGGCAAAGGAGGCTTGGGGCGGGGGAGCAGAGGCCTTAGTTAGCACGACGGTATCGGCAGACAATCGATGAAGGTATCTAGGGCGTGCAAAAGAGCTAAAAAATCAAACACGTGGAACGTAGTCCAAAAGACACTTAGAACGAGGTGTCAGCATCCAACAGACTCAGTCGTCCGCCAGCTGATCAGTGTACGTCAGCGAAACAGTATAAAACTCGTTATGCAGCATTTGGTTTCTAAACGTGACATTCTAAAACTTACCCGCAATACTAAAATACCGGTCTCAATGTCGGCGCGACAACAAAAGTTGCGTCGGGGTTGTGTAGCTCCCGTGGCCTAATGGATAAGGCGCCAGCCTCCGGAGCTGGAGATTGTGGGTTCAAGTCCCATCGGGTGCAATTGTTGTTTTTCTTGCTGTTAATGTTTTTTCTTTACAGGTCGTCCTCGACTTCTGAAATCTTTTTCAGGTTCGCGTAAGTTAACAATAGCCAAGCGAAGAAAGAAACATAGGCTGCTGTGATGATTAAGTAACATGGCAGTCCGGGCAGATGAACATAATGCTCTTTTCGAATTTAGAACCAATAACAGTGCAACCGAGTGCAAACTTTTTGGGACAATGTTTGTTTCTTGTGTATACAACCATTTTACGATAGGACGTCAAGTCAGCAGTCCCAGGGGAACTGCACAGCATTTTATTAAGACGCTACGGAACTTAATGCCTTATGTCGCCCAGACAGGTATGGCGGATTGCGACCAAATCTGTTGGTCTATTCGAATGGCTGGAATAATGCGAATCAGTTCAGCCACTTCGAATATTTGAAGTATCGACACCTCCACACATACAGTTGAGTGACCACTTCTAGCTGGATCAGCGAACCAAGCTGAATGCCTGACGTTTAACCAGCGAGCCTGCAAGCGCACTCGTTATTATATATAAATATATATTTTTTTAAGGTCACGATAAAGCAACAATTGTATATATATATATATATATATATATATATATATATATATATATATATATTAAATAGCATTTGCAGACCTGCAAATCTACAAATTAGATAACCAGCCGGTTCTTAACGAGTTTTTCCTTTGTCACATGACGGAAATACAAGCTGGAGGCCCGCTGAATCTGCTGATATATATATATATATATATATATATATATAAAGTGCGTCGCAAATTTTTGTTTGTGATAGTTTTGACTTGATTTATTTATAAGGGCATGATATACACGACGAACCACTAGTATGGTGTTAATTTCGTTGCAATCTTACAATCGGTTTATACAAAATATCAAAAAGTGTGAAAAAACAGTGTTGCAAAATTTAGCCAACAATAACGCCTTACGAAGTATTCGATTCTTAGCAGGGCTGTATGACTTATTTGATATTACATATTCTATTCTAGAAGCGGGTTTTTCGTCCCTTCTTCTGAATAAAATCGTAAACTCGGTCTTTCATGGAGTTAATGAGCTGTTGTAAGTACGAAAATGGAACATCAGCCATGCTTGCTAGACAGCATCGATCATTTGCGTAAATCTGCTTCGCCAAATGTCCTCAAAGATCTTCGATGGGATTCAGGTCTGGATTCAATGCCGGCCAGTCAAAAAGTGGCACTACTTGTTCTTGAAAAAAGGCTATAGTGTTAGCCGAGGTATGAAACGTGGCGTTGTCGCCCAATTATTCTGAAATGGGCTTCTAACTAGGAACCGACGCTACGCTGGTACTTGTCGGAAGTGTTTCGGCCCACAATCGCGACTAGATGATCCTTCCCATTATATCGAAACGCGCCCCAATATTTCACAGAACCACCACCGGCCACACGTTTCGAGAACCATTAAGGTTCCTTCCGTAAGTCATGCCAATAGTACTGACAGCCGACAGGGCCTTTAAGATTAAATTTCTTTTCTTCCAAGAAGACGATGATTTTCCACTCGTTATCTCACGTTTGGTATCTATGCGAAAACTCACGCCGTGCAACAATGTGCTTCGGTTGTAGTCGCGGCATAAGCTTCCTTTTCGTGTATCGCACGTATTTGTCAGAACTTAACACTCGGTACACTGTGGATCGGTGCACTGGCACTCCCAAAGTGGTCCTGATCCTGGAAGAAGACATTTGGTCATGAGTAGCCAACTGTATGATCCTACGTGGATCTCGAATAGTCAAAACTACGCCCATCTGGCCCTTAATCTGGTTGCTATAGCAGTTACTGTATGATCAAGCTCAGCATATGCCTCAATGCTTGTCTTTTCGTTATCCGAGAGATCCCTTGTACGACCCATGGCTAATATTTTGCAACGCTGTTTTCTCACACTTTTTTTATTTTTTGTATGAACCGATCGTGAGATTGCGTAATCGAAATTAACACCATACTCGTGGTTCGTCATGTACATCATGCCCTTAAATTTTCAAGCCATTCAAATAAATCAAGCCGAAATTATCACCCAAAAACACGAGTTGTTAATTTTTTGCAACGCACTTTATATATATATATATATATATATATATATATATATATATATATTTATATATATATATATATATATATATATATATTGGGTTGATCCATAAATCTGTTCGGAAAGTTGCATACGCCGTACTGCGCAGCCCCGGGGAGGATGAAAACTGTTGGGAGAGGGTTCTTTGTTTATATGGTAAGAGCAGACTTGCGTTGTATTATACCTTGGAATTCTTTCAAAACTCACGCTAACTGTAACGCTCAAGTGAAGATGGCAGATTTGAATGCATTGAAAGAAGTGCATTTTCGTCATTTAACGCTATTTTATTTCCGGAAGGGAAAGAATGCAACCTAAGTGTATGGTGGAGGGACAGTAACAGATAGATGGCCAGATCGTGGCCATTATCGACGTACCATACACGTCCGTTCAAAGGCATCTCAATACCGAGGGATTCGTCAGCAAGTATGGGTGTCGCACTCACTCAGCAATCGCCAGCTGAACAACCGTGTGCTAGTTTGCGATCAGCTCCTAAAAGAGAACGAGGATCGCCCCTTTCTCCGCACTATGGTGACAGGAGATGAGAAGTGGATACTCTATAAAAACGTTGTCCGCAGAAGGGCGTGGCTTCAAAAAGAGAGTGAGAATCAAGCAACTGCCCAGCCCGGACTCTATACGAGAAAAGTGATGTTAAGTGTTTTGGTGGGATGCGAAGGAGGTGATCTTTCATGAGCTGTGGCAACCAAACGAAACGATCAATGCGATAAAATACTGTCAACAACTGGACAATTTGAAGAGGGCAATTGACCAGAAGCGACCGGAATTGGCGACCAGACGAGATGTGACTTTCCACCACGACAACATCTTTGCTCACCACCAAAGAATTAATGGAATTTAGATGGGATATATATATATATATATATATATATATATATATATATATGACAAATCGCTCCGCTACTTTTCGGCATTGTCTATACGAGACACACACTTTTTGATGACTTTTAGCACAAATTAGGCGTGATTTTTTATCATTACTCATTCAAGTACAATCAATTGAACGCCGAGAGCAGACTCGTGTGTGGTGAACGTCGGAACTAAAATAAAAGAAACGACAGTAAACTCTGTAAGTGAGTTTGTCACAAACTGAGTAACGCCAGCAAATTGCGGACAGTCTGGTAATCTGCAATGAAAAATAGTTCTGGCTCAAAGGCGATTCTCTTCTCGACCGATCAGACCTCTGTGCCAGTGTGTCGCTGTTCATTGCTGCTAGGCCCCTTGTGTTGTAGTTGCTCTCCTAGTCTACATTCCCGGTTCACTCAGCGGAACAAACATCGTTGCATTTGGTGGCGATGCGATTTGATTGCATCGTTGCAATATAGATAGCATAAAAAAATATTTTTTTGTAACTTAACGATGACCGCGTGCTTGTTTACAAAGCTGCTACAGAGTTCTGGCCTCCAAGAACGAGATTAGTTGTTGTATAATGCGCCCTTTATTTCCGCCGTGGCCATTACGCTTGCAATGCACTTTTGGTCTAAATATAAAAGAAAAAGGTATATTTGCTCACCTAACTAATAGGTGCAATGCTATAGGTTTATTTGCAAAGTAAAAGCGATGCTGAAATTACTAGTGATAGTAGATTGAACTTTGTTAACTTTATGATTATATTATGACAGAGCGCTCCACCCTCTAGCCAATACAACGATGGTCCAACCACGAGCTACACGCGATGTACGCATCATGGTGCGATTTAAATAAATCTTAAGTGACCACGTCTAATGGCCAAAACGTCCGCGTCAAACCCCAACGTACCCAACGGTCTCAACGTTGACGACACGTCTCAACAAACCAATTGAGGGGAGAGGGTTGACTCATGCTGCTCAATCCAAGCCAAACCTTAATTGACCCGTATCTCTCTATACGAAACAAACACAAACCGCTGTAAATTCCGGCCGAGTTGAGAGCGGCCCGTGACACCGTTTGAGGTGTCAGCAGTACGCCGCGGTGTCTCGTAAAAGAAGAAATAGACCAAAAGAGGATGCGCTAAAACAAACGCTACGTACGCACTAGACCTACGTCCGTGTGTTGTCGTTCATTCGAAGCCTCGCCTTCTCGCGATGTAGTTGCCGTAACACTGAGTTCTACATCCCCGGTTAGCTCAGCGTAACGACATCGTTACATTTAGTAGCAACGTTGTTACAATATTCTAGGTGGTGCAGTGGGTCTTTACACAGATATCTAACGGCGACGGTTTGCATAAGCAACATAAATGCGCCGTGTTCGTGCGCCGTGCAATGAATCATCTCTTGATTTTTACTGTATAAACAACCATCAATGCGATTTGTAATGTAAATTGTCCGGTTACAGACCAGTAGTTTTCCCGGTGATTAGGTCATGGCCGCAAAATGTGGCTATTTTCATGCACAATCTGTACAGAGCATGGACGTTTCAAGGGGGTCCAAATGAAAAGCTTTCAAAAGTTGCAATAACCGTTAAGTTCCGTCGTGGAGGACGCCTTGCAACAACTGATACGATAAAGCTTCACGGCCAACCGATAGAATTTGCCAACCGGTTTTTATACTTGAGCTTGGAACTTACGCCAAGCGGCGCCTCGTTCTCCAGACATATAGAGGAAAGGGTCCGTAAGGCGCTGATCGCCATCTACTCAATCAAACAAATACTACAACATCTACCAAAAAGGGCGGTAAACCAACCGAATTGACAACGGGCGATGCCAGTAACCACACGGCAAACGGACCGCACCAGACCACGACCGACTACGAGCGAACAACCGACCACGGCCAGACAACGACCGACCACCAGCAACAACCATGACACCACCACCGACCGAAAGATGAGTTCAGCCAACCACACTCCTTCCCTTCCCAGTTCAGCCACCAACCCAGCCGTGAGACCACACGACCGAGACACAACCGCAGCGACCGTAACCAACGATCCAGCCATGACCTAGGGCCCGTATTCGAATATCCGCGACCAGGGCAGCCGTCGTTCCTTTGGCCCATATTCACACCACAGGTGCCACTGCGATTCGACGGCATCTTGGCCCACTCGCGCGCCCGAGAGTGGCTGCGAGAGTTCGAGAGAATGGCCGATATCAACAACTACACCGACGAACAGAAGGTACAGACACGGCAGATAGTCAACGTATCCAGAATCAAACCGTACATCCAGAGCTACGACCCAGACCACCAGAGTGAGCCGCCTGATTAAGGGGGTCGTCCAACCACCTCCGGCGTTTGCAAGATACCGACCCCTCCGAATCAACGACGACCACCACCGAACCGACCCGGCCGCTCACGGCACTCCCCGACATGGACGCGAGACTTCGTACGTTCCATAACCCAAGACACATCGCCACGGCTGGATCGGCCATTCCATGGGGGGGGGGGGGGCAGTGTAACGAAGTCAACCTCAATGTAGCACACAGAACAGCCAATCACTGCACCAGCCGATGACGTCAGTAAGCCAGTCAAGCACCCAATCCAATCAGCAATAACGGATGACGTCAGTAGACCAATCAAACAATCAATCTGGTGAGAACCGCAACGATCAAAACACCGTAGCCGACCACCACAGCTACATCGTCACAGACAACACTGTAAGGTGTCACCACAGCCAGCCGAGCACACGATCGGACGTGCATCTCGCCTTCCGAAGAATCGCCATTAGTCACAACATCATCATCAAGACTATGTACCAATCTGCGGGGGCGGCACCGCCAAAGACGACGTGCACTGCCGGGAAGGAGCGGCCAATCCAACCAATCAGCGACGTCGAAGTTTAGAGTCATCATTTTAACACTATTACTATACAAACGCCGAGGCGACCTCTTGAGCAAATAAGTAGCCCGGGAGAAGGATGATTGTAACGCATCCTTCGTTCGGCAACGTTACGATTCAAACCTCACGCTGTGTGTCACGTCATTCATCATTCCGAGTCTTTCGTGTTGCAGTAACTGCCTGGCTTAGCTAACATTTCCCAGTTGACTTAGCGTAACGGAACTACGTTACATTTGGTAGCAACTCCTCGTACTGAAGACGGCTTTAAAATTACTTGGCCTGAAAGTTGCCCCTACAGCAAGCTATGCGATCGAACTCATTTAGGAACATTCCAGAGCTTCGAGCTTTGACGAACTTGACCGCCACCTTATTATGCGTCATGCAGTGCGCAGCACAAAAGTTGGCTTCCGTGAGGCAGACGAGCAGTCGGCACTGGGAAACAACTTGTTCAACCTTTCATCTACTGAATGGCCGGAACCCACAGGCACTTCGGCAGATTCACATTTAACATACACTCGACTTGAGCGATAAATGCTTGTTCGTAATCACCAAACCGGTTTTGATTTTTGAATATGCTTCTTTGGGAAAACGTAGTGAGACATCTGGGGACGCGAAGGTGAAGGAAAGTGTGTCGCGTGGTTGTGCGCATGCGCGGCGGCCTGGGCAGATGACGTAGACGGGAAACACGCTGTTGTGTGTCCCGTACAATTGTAGCGGCAGTACTTGTGGGGGCATAGTGGCGTTCCCATGATGCTGCTTCCATTATGACTTGCATACGTGTGGTCTTCGCGTGCATTTGTACATCTCAGACCAAAGTGTTTCATCACGTGGAAGAGCACCTCTCTATTGGACGTTGAAGTCGCCACCGACGATGATTGGCATAGACAGGTCGAAACCTGATCCATCAGAACTCACCGTGTCAGCGACCTCTGCCGAGTCAAGATTTGGGAGAGGTAGTAGACAATTATGTTTACCCTCATAGTCGTGAGGCCGACACGGAAATCGTTCTTCCTCACACAGTGTACCGGCGTTATGAGTTTATGTAGCTATGTTGACAATCTACCCACTGGTCTACCACAGCCTATCGCAGGTAAAGCTGCCAGGTGGTGGAACCCTCGCGTGATATCGATATGCAGTTCCTCCCGCTGGTAAGTCGTCTCCGTAACGAGTGCAATATCCACCGACGTGTAGTCTGCAAGCTAGCGCTCGGTCTACTGCCTCTGTAAGTCCCTCACCGTTCCAAAGAAACAGCCGCAGAGACCTGGTAGTCTCCGCGACAGCGTCTTGAGATCTGTTCCGTCACGTACGAGGAGCCTGGCCGCCAGGCACCATACAGCTTTCCATAACGATATTTTCGTTGGGAGCACCACAAACCCAACGACGAAACAGGATATCTTTGGGGCCATAATTCACCTTTGCTGCACCTTACGTAGTCGCCGTCACCCAGCACTACACAGAACACGGCATCATCACCCTTACCGCCTTCGCAGAAATATGTCGAGAACGACGTTTTGACCGCCAGCCGTCCTACACTTAGCACGCTGGCCCTGGGGCAGCGTACACTTCCAGATTTCCCACTCCAGCAGTTGCGTTGCCTTTCTGTATATGAAACTTTGTTTTGCTGCTCCTCTTCCGTTAGACGGTGACAAAGCCAGAGTTGTCCTCCTCGTCTTTCCTCGCCTCTGAGGCAGTCTCTATTGCTAATGTTGTAGGCGAGTTGTCCTTCATCGGCTCATGTGTTTTGAAGATAGTGGCGGTGTTACACTACTGCTGTCGCTGCTCTTAAGCTCAGTTATTCTAGAACTGCGTGTCTCGTGCGAGCAATGTACGACTTTACGCCACAGGAAGCCGGCGAGCTGGAATTTCGTCGGGGTGAGATCATCAACGTGATTGACCGTTCCGATGCCAATTGGTGGGAAGGAGAAATCGGTAGTCGGCGAGGCTACTTTCCCGCAACGTACGTCTCCCCATACCAGCCGAAGTAAACGACCTCTGCTGCTCGAGCTTGGCTCCCGATCTCGGCTGGCCGCTACTCTGCACGCGTCTACGCTCTCGTCGAGCGGGCGCCAGTCTAATAAAGGCGTCAGTAATGGCGGAAATCCACAGCGACAACAACAGAGGCAACAACAATGAAACATGAGCATCTACAATACATTTCAAGCAACAACAAACTTCCGAACAAGCGCAACCTCTGCATTAGCAGCTTTGAAGACCACGACGATAACAGCGATAGCAGCAGTAACAACAGCGGTAGCAACAACAATGAGAACAACAGGAACAACAACAGCAACATTCTCCTTACATCATCATCATCACGGCTACGATATCGCTAATGTTGTTCGTTCCCATTGTGAATACGTGGTGGCCTAGGCGGCGTGTTACCTGAGAGCAGCGAGTCCATATATATATATATATATATATATATATATATATATATATATATATATATATATATGTAAATATATGTATATATATATATATATATATATGTATATATATATATATATCGTATGTGTATATATATATATATAATATATGTATATAAAGGCGAGTCAAAATATGCGAAAGAAATAGATGTTCGACATCACACGAAGAGCAGGAATGATTAGCTCCTAAGGGGTGCATCCTTAAAAAAAATCTGGTCGATTACTTAACGCCAGTTGCATATTTGCAACGCACGTCAGCGCGACATTGTCAATAGAGCTAGCCAGGTGAACACCAATGCACACACACACACATGTTAAATCATATTTTAGCATCGGCGAGCGTAAACACGCCAACTTGCTTTGTTTTCGTTTGTGTCTCTGGATATCATTTCGTTATGCAATCGTTGTTGTTATTATTATTATTATTACTACTACTATAATTACTATTGTAGCTTCGCTCGGGGCGTTGATATTTTCTGTGGACTTTGGCAATGCTGCAGCTTGTAAAGCAAACAATGGGAACAACGGTACATGTATACATTTGTGACATCGGCATATATATACAATATATAGCTGAGATAAATAAATCAAACTTGCATTTGCATCTGTTCCATGTGACCAATAGAGCGCAGGTTATGATCTAAAAGCAGAAAAACAGGCTTTAAAAATAAATTTTAACAATAGGCATATGGAAATGGTTTACCTCCATCGTACATGACTACCTGTTTGCGTTATTTATAAGCTATAATGGCATATATATACATGCGTACTTTGAACAATTTATTGGACAGAGTTTCGGCAAAAAAGCATCCCTTAAGTGCAGTCTGTCATTATTATTATACAAAAGCTGAACTTCAAATCAGTATATCTTGTTAAAATTCCCATACGATATATATAAAGCTTTTCGCGCTAGCGCATATGGTTGCACTGAGATTTTCTATCCATCTAAAGGAAATCCATATATATATATATATATATATATATATATATATATATATATATATATATATATATATATATATATAGAATTTCCATAACTTGTGCCATTACCTATTCGATGAAAGATTCTACTTTATGTCTACAGTGGATACAATGAGGCTAGTGGAACTCGAAGCTGGCAAGCAGTAATTATCAAGAGACCGATCCTACTACAAACATGGCAGTTATATACTTTATGGAGTCAATACGGGTGACTGTATGGATATTGATGTTGTCTATGATAGATAAAATATTGGCAACACAGGGGGGAGGAAGAGGAAGAGGCAAAGAGTGTGTGACAGACAGAAGAGGATGTGTAAACTTTTTGTGAGCGAGTGAGAAACAGTGCAAGTGAAGGGAATTCGCGTATGTGAACTACGAAACTGCACTTTGCACCGGAGAAGCTACCCCTGCCGTTTTCTCCAGACTCTGGCGCAGTCACAGGTAGGATTTATTGATATAAGCCGACCTCCGCCTTCCGCCAATAGTGCATTCTTATTCTTCCACGCTTTTTGCGTTCTATCCGGTTTTCGCGCTAATATTTCTGTTTAGCGTTTAGTTTAAACACTTCTCGATGGTTTCGGAGTGTGCAGCTTGTTGCAGGAGGGCCGTTTCATCACCGGCGACCCTTCGCTAGAACTCCGCATGTGATGGCCACCGTTTCAAGAAGTTCTATTGTAGCACACACAAACGTTATTTCATCAGGATTAAGTTGGGTTCCTGCGATTCACAGGATCCACACGACGCAAACTTTGTATCTTTGGAGAATACGGGCTCTTGGCATCTTCCGTGAAACACAGTTGAACACCTCTGGTTACAAATAACCAGTTGTCCATTTTAAACGAGAGCGAACACTTTGCGCATTCGAACATCACGGTAAAAGACAAAAAACTTTAGCAGAATTTTGGCTGTTGATGGGAGGCAGCGTTGGAACAGTGTGAATTATTGCGGTTAGGTTACCGGTGGGCTCCGAAAAAGCTCAGCAACTGCGAAAGAAACTACGTATGGGGCTAGGATTACAAAGACCATAAACAGTGACGTGTGCGATGACTACGCACCCTCATACAGAGCAATAGGCTGCTCAAGGAGTGGCTCTGCTCCACGAACGACACACGTTCACACGTCTCCAGGGTCACTCAAAGTAAGCTGGTCAAATTTAGGTTAGAGCAACTCGAGCATCCGCCCTACAGCCCAGACATGTCGCTCCGCGATTGCTATCGATTTGGTCCGCTAAAAACATGGCGCTTCATCTCGGATGACGAACTGAATGATGGAGTGGGGAACTGGCTCTTATTAGAGCCGCAGAAATAATGGAAACTGGCTCTTATCACAGCCGTAGAAATCATGGGAACAGGGCATTTTTCGGCTCGTGAAACACTGGGAAGGCCTTTGTGGATTAAGTTTGAAAAAGCGCCTCAATTATACTTGGTATTTACTTGTTCGTACTCTTTTTCTTTTTCGCGATAGCCCGCCATGAGGATGCGTCAAGAGGGCTGCCTTTGTTCTTCGGGATGATGCTAAGGAGGGCATTGCTCCAGCATGCTGGCAGACGTCCATGTCGTAGGCAGGCGTTGAACAGACTCGTCCAACAAGGAAACATGTCGGCCGCATACTTCAGGTGTTCGTTGCGGATCAAGTCCGGCCCAGCCGCCTTGTTCGACTGATGATATTCCAGCGCAGAACCTCAAACACTGAAAACTCGGCGCCTAAAGCCTCACGCATGGCGGTCGTTTCCTCGTCCCATACACAGGCATAAAATGGGACCTCTCGAGGGATGGTATTCGTCGCCGCGTACATCCCTCTAAAGTGCTCTATTAGCCGTCGGCCTGTCTCGCGTCAGCCATCTGTACGGCTCCTTCGATGCCCTTATTACTATCGCGAAAAAGAGCTGCTGCTACAAACTGCTGGCTCTCCTCATCACTCGACGGTTGACAAGGTACCTGGAGGCTTGCTCCTGTATCCCGCCTGAGCAGCATGGATTTCGTGCAGGTCACTCCACCATGACCGCGTGTGAGATCTTGCTTCAAGAGGTGCATCAGGCGATCCGGAGGCCAAAACAAGCACTATATGCGGTATTTGTGGATTTTAAATCTGCGTTCGATATGGCGCCACGTGACAAGATTTTAATCAAACTTACTCAGTGCGGGGTTCCTGAAAACATGCTACTGCTGATTGAGGCCATACTGCAGGCAAATTCAGTGAGCATAGACGACGGAGTAGCGCTCCTAGACCCGTTTGTCCAGTCCACGGGTGTAGCACAGGGTGACAATCTAAGCCCGCTACTCTTCTCCCTATTACTGAGCGATTTGCCACGACGCGTTCAAGACCAGTCGGGACACGTGAAAACTCTGCTATATGCCGATGATCTTGTGATTTTTGGAAGAAGTCGGTTTCACGTTCAGCAGGCGCTGGCAAGGCTGTCGGGGTATGTGGAAGAGGCTGGCCTATTGATTAATATGGGCAAGACAGAAGCCATGAAATTCCGACGCGGCGGTCGTCTTGCGGCTTCTGATGCTCTGCATATAAACAGGACATCCCTGAAATATGTAAACAACTTCAAATATCTAGGGGTGATACTCCCTACAAACGGTCGGTCCTTCGTGGAGCACATTACGGACAGAGCGCGCCGAGCCCTGGTTGCAAGTGTTAGTATACGAACTCCTTCGAGACTATCCCTACGAACGACGCTAGCTTTGTTCAACATGACGGTAGCGCCAGTCGCCTCCTACGGAATACAGGTCATCTGGGATTATCTCTCGTCGGCGCAACTCGAAAAACTCGAGCGGATAAAGCCTGCATTCCTGAAGCGAGCTCTAGGTCTGCATCGCACATCACTAAACAGATACGTGTATCTGCTATGTGACACGCCGTTGCTTATAGAGGACCTAAAGCGTAGATTCAAACTCCCTTCCACTCCGGCCTACGCGCAATTTATCAGCTCTTGGGAGGGGAAAATGGCGGAGATCGATTCTGATTTCTATAGCACGGGTGCGACTATCTCTGAAACATGGAAACAGGCCGGACGAACGAACCGACACGTTCTCACGCGCTTTGCTGTTCATGGCTTTCATCACGTTTTATGCGGGACGGGGGGGTTTCATGCACCTGCAGATACATGTGTCTGTATAAGATGTGGTGAAAGATGCCCCAGGTACCACGCGGCATCGTGTGCGGCGGTACCGTCGTTGAATAGCCTATCAGATGCGACTCGGCGCAGACAAGGTGCGGACGCGCAGGAGGTTAGCTTTAACCACTTTTAATATTTGTATAGTTATTTGAAACGTTCATACAAGACAATTGTATTTTTAAAGACACAAATAAAATATATAACTAGTTGTTCGTACTCTTCGTGGCGTTTTATTTGTTTTATCCTTTATATATTTTCTATTGTTATAAAAAACTGTTAGTTTGGTAGTTCTTGTTGTCAGTACCCATTGGACAACACTGGCTTTGTACGCAAAAATGCGCGCACGTGTGAATTATAACCGTTTTTTTTTGTAGATTAGTAACTAAAAAGTGCGGTTTGCACACACGAACAGCACTGCAAGAACCTCGTCTGCAAATATGCATCGGTAGTGTGAGATTCCAACCCACAAAAAAACAGTCGTCTCCCCATTCCCCACCGACTAAAAACTGCCTATGTAACTTTACACAATCGGAGGCAATGGCATTGGCATGAGTTTCTAGAGACTGATGCCTAAAGCACCCTCCTCCGACTTCTCCCGCCATAAGGTGACGCCACCGCTCCGCATACAGCGCAAGGCATTGGTGATTACCTCCTTCGCGCGCCTCTCCATGAGCTCCGCCGTCGAGGCCTGAACGGCGACGACGAGGTCGTCTGCGTAGGCAAGGACGCCGGCTCTGTCGGGAAGGTCCTCCAGTCGCCGCACGTCATCGTAAACGATGTTCCATGGTAGGAGGCAAGTATAGAGTTTTGTGGCACCCCTACAGCCATATTAAAAGTCGTCTCTGGAACTGAATCCGCTTATGTAAGTGGTCGAGATATGGCTTTAAGGAGGTAAAACGGGACCCTTTCTTGTGGAGAGTCGTAAGCATGATTCTACCTGGGAGGCTGTTAAACGCGAGCTTGACGTCGAGTAAAACGACCAATCCATATTGGGAGTCGGAAAGGAAGAAGGTCGTTTCGTCCCGCAAAGTCTCGAAGGGGTGTGTAGCTGGACTGCGGAAATGGGAATGCCGTCCAAGACCAGCGTTTTTCCCGACTTGAGCCGTTACATCCTGCAGTGCCACTGCTGAAGGTTGCTCTTTTTCAGCTCTGGGAGATTTCAGAAGCGGGCTTAATAAAAAGTAGGGTGCTGTGGACAGCGCTGAAACCGCTTTTTTGGTCCTTAGGGAATTGATTTTGTCTCCTTCTATAGGGAGGAGCACTCCCGTGCCAGGGGCCTGCCTCAGCTCTTTAAGACAGGCCTTCCAGAAACGCTCCTTGCTCTTGAAGATTTCTCTGCGAAGGAGCGAAATCTTCACGCAGGCTTTTTTACTCGGCGTTGTGGTGCAGAGCTGCCCTCCCCGCGGGCGCGAACCATCGGGTTGATGAGGAGGCATCGCGCCTGGAAGTCGTCGCTCTTGAGGTGGTAACAAGTAGTCATACACAATCATATCGAACTAGATAAAGTAGAGGTAGCCAAGAGATTCCTCTTCCAGTAATACTATCCACTTTAAGATCGGGTTGCCTCTGCTCGGCGCGTCAAAGAAGAAAAGGATCCTCCGCCACCATCCATTTAAAGACTGCGAGTTCCCTTCGGTGAATTCGGCAGAGCTCCATGTGTTAGTGGCGGCGTTAAAATTTCTGGTTATAACTAAAAATGTTTTTTGACTTCAGGTCTCGAGCAGTACTGCTAGTTTTCTTGAGAATCTTATGAGTACTTTAAAAAAACGAAAACTCAAGCATTTGTAATGCAGTTTTGCAAATAAACCACGTTCTGAATATATATATATATATATATATATGACTATGTGTATATATATATATATATATATAAATAAATATGACCATGTGTATACATATATATATATATATATATATATATCTCATTTGTCCAGTTTCATCTGCTTGTGTGATTTATGTTTTGTCAGAGCCCATCAGCTTCTGAAACTAGACCTGAACGTGCCGCATTCCTTTCCTCTTAAAAAAGCTTATTATTCAACCAAATTTGTAACTGATAAAAAAAACTGTTACTTTAATGATGTCGCTTATACCAGTTCTAAGTTCATATATATATATATATATATATATATATATATATATATATATACATGTGGGTTCAAATAAACGCTTTCCACTTTATTTGCTGCAAATGTGGCAAGCGGCCGTGTTACATAGGCTTGTGGAGAGTGAAACTGGCGGCGAGCTCGAGAATACGCGCAATAACTTTGAAGTGCATTCGAGCCGCTTTCTTTTTTTAATTTACTTCTGAGAGGTTTCGGAAATGCATTATCGACATGCGTCACTGGCAGCTGTGAGCAACTATTATGGGACTCACAAACCCACTACACCACCATTTCTCCCCCCCCCCACTAGGCTCCGCATTGCGTGATATTTCTTCTCCCCACCGTGAGGGAGGAGTCTCGCTTCTCGAGCGCTCTATGCGCCTCGCCTGTGCTCGTTTGGTCCAAGCGCAATGTTTCGTGACCACTTCCCCTCCAGATGATTTGACCGACCCGACTTCTTCCGTCAGCTAGCTCACGTGTTAACGGACGGAACAGACAGGCTGAGCACCAACCCAGAGACAGACTTGAAGCAGCTGACATCTATCTCATTGTAACGCGGATAAAATCAAACAGCCAAGTGACACCGGCTCTCATTCCTCCCTCACACCTATCCAATTTCGATACGCTACGGAGCAGTGAGCACAATTTCTGTGAGTTGGCTCCACAACTTTTGTTTGACTTCGTTACTGCTGCTGCGACGGCGACGACGAGGAGGATTCGTCCAAATTACGTCCGAAGACGGTCAGCCGCCGCCATTTCATTTTTCTGCCAGACAGACGTCAAATCATAGAATTTTGTGGTCAGGCGCCGTCAGTATTTTGATTACCACTTATGCTGCTGCTCCTTCTGCAGCTGCTGCCTTGGCAAGCAACAACGACCACAACAACATCAATAGTAACAGCAACGGTTTCTGGTGGTGATACTATTGCTACGGCAGGCGTCACGTATTCCGTGCAGTGAAGCCGAGTGATGAGTGAAGTCGCTAGCAAGCCAGATCGTCGTTGATGAAGACCAGAGTTGGTGCCGTGCCATGAGGAATACTACTGTACGAGCATGTTGTCACCATCATCACCATCCACCCATCACCATCATCACTACCCATCATCAGCTGTTGCTCGAAACATGCCTGTTTTAGGTTGTTGTGTCAGCTTGTGACGAACAGATGTAATATAGGAAAATGAGCAGGAAACAAACGAGCAGCGAAACAACGGGTGACAACAACTCAGAACGCGTTTCTGTCTGTACTTCCATCGAAGCGGCCATCAGTCGAGCGTAATACAGTCGATTGATAATCGTGCAAGAATCGTGCCAATGTCCCCGACGTTCTCTCGACGAACAATCGTAAGCCTGCGAAGCTCGAAGCGCTCTGTGTGACCTGCTCATGCTAGAAGTGTTTTGATTATTCAGGGCGAGACGAGTCTGCATACACCTGCGGGTAAGTGTATGCATTGGCTGGTGACAATTCATTGTGTATCATAAATCATATGTGATGCATTCGTTTCGCTTGTTGCCAGTACGCTTGTCGCCATTTGTTTAGTATGACAATACGCATTTTTTGTTTGGTTGTTGTTTGTTAAAAGTTATCCAACGTGGTTAGCGAAGGAAGAATAGTCTCGTCTTGGCAACACTTTACAAATAGAAATCGAAAATCTGTGAGGCCTCATTGATTTTATTTTACATGTTCTATATATATATATATTCGACATTGCAGTCATGAAATAGACATATTTAGGAATTTGCGCATGCCATCATGGGGATCCCTTTGGTCGATGGTGGTTGGCTTTGTGATATGATTACTGTCTGTCGTTTTTGCCCCGTCCTCCAATGTCTGATTCCAAGAGGGCCGCGTATTAAGAGACGCGGAGAACGTTAGTGGCTGACGTACTTGATAAACTTCGGTAATTTTCAGACAAAGTTTCTTCCGAACTCGCTCCGGTATGCTCAGTTTCTTTGTGGAACGACTCGTTCTCTTACAATCGCACATTTTGTAAACCTATGTACGGTCGTCCGTACATCGCGACAACCAAAACTAGAAAATTCACTGTCGCTCTTAAACAAGACAATTCTGTCAAACCTTTCTCATTAATTGGAAAAAAAAGCCTATTCAATTACTTTTTAAATTGAATTTGCACAATTTATTTAACATGAACGAAATCTGCGTCCGCTCAATATCAGCTTTAATACCTTTTTTCTATTACTGATTGACAGATTTACCGCATATGGCAAAAAATTGTGTTTTGTTACTCCTAATGTTGTTGTTGCTGAAGCTGCCGTGGCCGCTGCTGCATTCCCTGGCACGAAACCAATTTTACTGGCACTAAAGTGAATGTGTTTTTTTTTTGCAAGTGGCATGGAGAGAGTAGTCAATTCTTTCGGCCTTCTATATCTACGCGAAAGCCTCCATTGGCTAGATGCGCTGTTTGTGCGGCACAGTCAATTTAATGGGCTAGCCCCTGTTTGCGGTTTGCCAGCGACGCTTCGACACACAATATAGTGATCAACATCTATATGTTCGATAAGGCTATAGAACGAACACGATGCGTTTGTCAGGGCTTTGCGAGTAGTAGTGTTTGTTGGACACAACACTTGGAACTTTTAAAATGAGGTTTGTAGTGCGAGATGCATAGAGTGTGGAATTTAGCCTTAGAAGTTACGCCCTTTGACCCGCCGCGATCGATACATAACGTAAATTATATTTCCCAGGAAATACAATTGTGCGTTAAAAACTCGTGTACAATTAACGGAAATAGCTTATTGCGTTTAGATCAATTTATTAGTCCAAAGCTACCCCAAACGTGCTCGTTTGCGCTGTCTCATCGGAAATCACTTAGTAAAAAGTTTACGTTCATTGCGAATTGCAGTTATAATTTATTTAAATTCTATTATTTATAATTGCTTACATTTTCCATATTTACCACATTTTTAACAATTGAGGGTATTTTGCAGAAAAGGTTATCGCTGGTGTGTGTCAGTATTCTACATGGTTGATAACCATGTTAGTTTAATTTTATTCTTTTTTATTGTGATGGGAGGCTCATCTAAACACACATCTTTCGAGTGCATATGGCCAAAGCAAACAGATCTGTTGTTTGAGCTTGGTTTTGAATTCCGTACCAGATAACTCTTAAAACACATTTAAACAGATGAGGCAATTTAGCATCAAGTAATTGGTCACAAGCCTTATATATGGGTGCATTACCAGATTGTTTGCAGCACTTCTGGTAAGGTAAGCTTTATTAGAAGTAGGCCTAAAGGCGGCATCGTTCTTGCTATAATGCGATAATTAGAATCTGATATATGTATGTTCGATAAAAATGCTATAATTTTTGTTAGAAGTAGCCCTAAGGGGGCGCGGTTACATATGTTACATGTATATCTGATAAAAATGAAACATTCTCGTCTTTCTATATGTTTTCAGTGGTTGCCCTCTAGGCCAATTCAAATACATTTCCTATGCATCATTTCAAAAGAGTTACTATTGGTGTGACACTCGACTTGAGTGAGGCACTGTAAAACAAGATACCGTACTTTAAGTGGATTCCACCACCTTAGTTTCAATAATTTAGTTCATGGTTAAGCGATCCTTCATGAATATCTTGTACATCTTTAACTCGTTTCACTTGTTTTCCAAGCTTTGACCTTTACTTTTAATTCTTACTCACGCGAACTTCTGATTTTATATTTAAGGTGCTTTTTATATCTACAAAATTTTATTTCATCTGGTTGACTGGGGTCCAGATGACGAAGCTCACGGAGAGGTATTTTTATACTCTATACTTTACACAATGGCAATTAGTTATTTGCAGGTTATCACAAACCTGCTCAAGGCTGTATATTTTTAGTTTGTAATGATATCACTAACTGTTGGTCTTGATATTCCGAAAACAGAGATTGCCAGAACGGCATGATTGGGCCTGCCGGTACTGTTTGCATCGGGATCATTCATGTTTAAAAAACTGTGGGGTATATGGTCGATAGCTGTACCTGATTAAATTATTGTATTACCTTTAAAGCTTAACTTATAACTTTGGCTCGCTGGTATTTTTTTTAAATATAGGTGCGTTTTATTAATAACATGTGCGATGACCATAACTTCATTTGTTTTTCCGTAAGGCTAATGCCCGTGTACGGTTTTGCACTGTAAATCCAGTATATCCAGACACTTGCTCGCATATTTGTTGCTTGCCAGATTGTTTATGTTTGGGTGGCTTGAATAATTTAATGGCCTAATTTATATATATATATATATATATATATATATCACACGCTGCCCCATATATATATATATATATATATATATATATATAAATATATATATATATATATATATATATATATATATATATATATATATCATACGCATCTCTATTCGGAAATCTGTTTACTGAATTAGTCTCTAATCTGCTAGTAATAATTCTAACTCGAACCCACTTGGAGTTAGTTAATTCACTTGCTACAAAATTAACAATCTTATAGTCTATTTATATGTAGATCGCGGTTCCACCAGCTATGTTTGTAGAACAACAAGTACTACCAAAAATTGTGGCCGGAATTTCAAATTTCAGGTTAAACACAGTCGTTTCCTCTTTCTCAAACTTTGTACATTTATTAAAATGAGTTTCAATAAATGGTGACACACCCCACACAATATTTTCTCCGTCCTTTAGGTTAGCTGTTCACCTGCCGTTTGCCCCTAACGCGCATTTACATTGATTTCACGACTGCTGCTATAAAGTACACCAATTTTTTACTGAATCTTAACTAACGCGGTAGAACCGTAGACGGGTTGTCCCGGAGAGAATCCTTATTGATCAATTCAGTTCGGAGGTGAACTACTTCACACCTTCGCAGCGATTTAGTTTAGCCCTTTCATTTATTATACGGTGATACTCTCGGTGTGACTGTACACGTGTAAGTCGAACAATGGTTAAGTAGGATAATACTACTAAAAAGTAAAGTTTTCAGGCTAACCCTTATCCAAGATTTAACGTCCACGAGACTGCTTATCGCAATGCTTCATAGACGGATCCCCATAAGTACAAATGTGCAACGGTGGGGCTCGAACCCGCACACCTATGTGCCTCGTCCGATCGCGAGGCGCAGGCGAACGCACCACGTCACCGGGCAGATAATACTACTACTGTACATAACAAGGAACGCCTTTATTTACATTGAACGGGAGGATGAGGACGGTCTAATATATCGACTATGTAAAGAACAAACCCGCACACAAGGAACGAACAAGTTTAGAGATGTTTCTTAGCATGAGTTGATTGGGCACTAAGTCTGGTAAGCGTGATGTTGATGAGTGTGGGTCGGGGCACAGCCTTAGGGGTGACCGATGACTGAATTTGAGGGCTATTAGTTTAAAGCCAGCACTCGATATTTAGAAGAAACAAGGGTTTCTAAACAGGATCACAGTATATAAGTTTGGGATGAACGAGATACCTGCACATTCGTTGACGTAGTGGAGTGGAAAAGATGACCAACGACTATCTTGGTCGTTGGTCGCGACGTACATTTCAACGTGTCCTTAACAGCGAACCAATGGCCGGCAGACGGGGAGAACATTACTTAGATTATTTTCTATCTTAAAATATACAACTACTTAGAAACAACTCGGGCCGTGGGGTTGTTCGAGGGTAAAACTGTGTAGCCCATCAGGAAATATTCTTGATTTCAATTCTGTTAGACGATACCGTGTAAAATATTTTTTTTCTGGAATTATTAGTTTTTAACCTACTTTGGTAATTTGATTAAGTTTCATTTGTTTAGATCTATCGGCATCTTATGGATAAATTTGAGAATACGTCATTTCATATATTTGCGTTCCTTACCCAATGAAAATTTGTTTAAATGCCTGCATTACTTCTTGCTTGACTACCTGACTGGATTGTAATGGTACAGTTGATTAGCACAACTTTAAATAACGTAAGGATAATATTATTACTTTGCACTAGTTTAGCTAACGTTAGAGACAGTTGCAGAATTCGATTTGATTCACAAACTGTACTCTTTAATATGTCGGCTATGAATGCTTTAGGGTAAAGACATAACTTAAAAGGGAGCATTGTTCTTAAGTTTACCTTTGACCGCTAGTTCTTTCTGGTTCGATAGTCGATTTCCGTCTAGTTGGTACTGTTTGACATGCTGTCATTATATATATATATATATATATATATATAGAATAGAAAACGCCTTTATTTACCGAATAAAGGGTAAGAAGGAAAGCTAGGTGGGCAAGGACGCCCCCAAAACCTCCTTGTTGTGCAATTCTCTGGCTACACGCCAGGCGAACATATTATTGACTGTTTCAAGTCTTGGAATACATTTTGGTAAAAACATTATTTGACTTCTGCGATTATTCATTGTCACGTCGAAAAAACGGTTGATAAGATCGGCACTTGAAAGTTGCGATAGTGCTCGCGTGTCGTTGTTCTTCAGTAAAAACGAGAGCGACGGAAGGTTTACAGCATTCGGGTCAATATTACATCTTTTACAGAGCCTTTTTAGAAATCTTCTCTGAATACCTTCAAGCATGCCTATGTGCTTGCACAAGTATGGGCTCCAGACAGGTGAACAGTATAAAAGTTTGGATAGCACAATTGCTTTATACAGACGAATATACACATTTGGGTGTTTGATGATAAAGCAACGGAACAGCGTGTTCACAAGTGTAGATGCTGTTTTGACTAGCTCTCTTATATGCACAGAAAATGTTAGATCTGTTGAGATTAATACACCGAGATCCCGAGCAACATTAGCGGTGGGCAGAATTGTCCCGTTAAGCTGATACTCCAGATTAAAGAAGCCATGTTTCAAAACGAGGCATTTCGAAACTGATAGCTCCATGCCATTGTCAATGCACCAGCGGCAGATGCCATCGACAGCAGACTGTAACGCAGTGTGCGCTGAGGGAGAGTCCAAGGGAGCGTATATCTTTAGGTCATCGGCGTACAGTAGGTATTTAACACTCGACGGAATATAAGATTTTATGTCTAAAACAAACACTGTGTACAGCAAAGGAGAGACGCAGCTCCCCTGTGGGACGCCGGACGGAGCCAGTCGTGGCTCACTGAGAGCTTCCCCGCATTTGACTCGGAACGACCGATTGTGTAAAAACGCGGCAAGCCATTTGCGCGTTTGTAAATGAACCTGGAGAGTCTTCATCTTGTCGATAAGAAGCTTATGATCAACCCTGTCAAAGGCACTCTTCTGGTCAAAATATATACAGTGAAAATCTTTTTTGGCATTTATGTACAAGGCCCAATCGTTTGTCATTTCTAAAAATTGCGTGCACGTAGAACGACGAGGTACAAATCCGTGTTGGAAAGTATCAAAAAAATTATTCACAGTCATATAGTTAGTCACGTGTTTGACTAAGATCTTTTCAAAAATTGTGCAGGCGATGGAACACTGAGCCACAGGGCGATAATTCTCAACGCGCTTTTTGGGCCCCTTCTTGTGTATCGGTGTGACAATGCTCTGTTTGAAAACTTCTGGGACTACGGTGTCATTGTATGAACGTTGATGAGTTTTAATGGCTCCGCTAAAAATATAGCTAGCTTTTTAAAAAATATAGGTGTATATCTTCGCAAGTGACTGAACAGACCTAGAGATGCTAACGTGGAGACTACTAGGTCTCTACGGCTGCTTCTCTGGAACTGTGAGGGACTAAGAGGAGCAATAGACCTAGCGCGCAAATGCACGCGAAGACCACACGTATATAAGTCATAACGGAAGCAGCACCATTGACCTACTGTTTTACAACCTTGTCGATGGCGAAGTAAAAAGCTTCGATGTTCTCGAGGTGGCTGCAAGGAAGCACCTACCGGTGTCAGCAGTCGCGAATATTCCAGATATTTGGTTCAGACAGCGAGGGGATCCATACCTGGTTGCCACGAGGCATGTTGACCTTTCACTTTTAGAGGCTGATAGGGCTGTGATGTGGATACTTGCTGTGAACTGCTAGAGAGAACCATGAGAAGTGCATTCAAGTGGAAGAGACCGGGGCAGAGGAAATCACGATAGTGGTTTTCTCAAGCTTGCTATCTTGCCAACCGTGGGGTGCTCGTGCTCTTGCGCCAAGTGAGGGTAAAGGCACCGCAGCTGCTAGCCAGACGCAGGCTTGACTACTTCAACAGTATAAAAGCTTATATAAAGCTATGCCTTGAGCACAAGCGTGAATACGCTAGGCGGGAGGAAATTCGACTGCTTGAAAGAGCAGAACGCAAGCCCTCAGCCTACGTTGTACGACCTCGTAGGGGGGCAAACCACCTGCTCAGCGACGAACAGGTAGCGAGGTACCTGACCGGTCTTCTATATAACTGCGAGACGGTACGCCTGGCTCCAATGATTGAGCACCCGCTCAGAAGCAGGAGACTATGAATCTGCCTTTTGAGGTAGAAGAAGTAAGCCAGGTTCTGCACTCTCTTCCGAGAGGAAAGAGTGCGAGACCAGACTAGGTGTACTATGAACACTGGGTGCAGTCTGAGCCACTTTTGGCAAACCATCTTTGTGATTTCTTCAACGAGATCATGAAGAGGGGACAAATGCCACGAGTCTGGCATATCGCCAGGCTTTCTCTTTTATTTAAGGACAAGGATGGCGATGACAGACGAGACCCAAACTTATACCACGGTACAGCATCTGAAAGAACGCTGAAGAAGATGTAAATTGGTTATAAAACGGATCGAGTACGTTGTCGACCAGACCCTTCCGCCGGAGCAATTCGGCTTCCGAAGAGGTCGAGGAACGCGTGATGCAATCCATGTGCTTCAGTCAGAGATAGAGCAGGCTGTGGCAAAACCCGGAGGCCATTTGTATGCAGAATTTATAGACTGCGTCAAAGCTTTCGACAAAGTACCTCGAGATCTCCTGGTGAAGTCATTCCGATACGCAGGGGTTAGTGGCTTTCTTCTGAGCGTAATTTCGAGCTTCTTTGATGAGGACACCTTACTGGTGCAAGGTGAGCAGGAAGTGTTGCAGGCGAGGCAAAATGTGGGAACCCCGCAAGGCGACCCATTGAGCTGCGTCTCCTTCACTCTACTGCTTGCTGATTTTGTCGATCGTATTCGACGGGAGTTCCAGAAGGCCACAGTTGTGATGTACGCAGATGACATAGTGGTTGCCTATTACGACCTGGGTGCCATCAAGCGCATCACTTCTCTGGCGGAGGTGTTCCTTATCTTAAGGGGGCTTGAAATAAACGCCATGAAGACCAAGGCTATGAAAATCAGAAGAGGAGATCGATTGGCTGCTAAAGACGTTATACGTTGCGGCGGCCAATCCTTGGAATTCTTTAACTCTTTCCGGTATCTGGGGCTTCGGCTTCATTATACTGGGACGACCTTCACTGCTCACATCGTCGAGACAGCGCGCACAGCCCTAATTTCTCTTTATGGAGAAATAGGCGATGTCCGGCGACTGTCCGTCCCGACGGCAGTGGCGCTTTTCTACCTCAAGGTTGTTCCGGCGCTGATGTATGGTCTTGACAGAGTATGGAAACACCTCACTCGGGCAAACTTTGATTTGCTTGAAAGGTGTTTTACAATGTACATGAAGCGAGTACTTTGCCTGTCAATGCGGGCAAGGAGCCGCTTTGTGTACCTAATGTCAGGCTGTGCACTAGTTCTTGAGATAATTCGATTGAGGTTGAAGACGCCGCGTACAGTACCATTTGAGAGCTTTATCTCGGAATGGGAAAATAAAGTTGAACAAGTCCGACGAGAGGTCGGAGACCTGTATGTTTTCAGGGCCTCTCGCCTCTGGTCTGGTCTTGCGTGTGACAATCGCCACGTCTATACCAGATACATAGTTCATGGCTATCATCACCTGGTCTGTTCGAATACGAGCTTCCACGAGGAGTACACGGAGTGCATCTGCCTGGCCCTTGCGAAGAGATTGCCGCACTGCCTCTCTCGAATAACATGCCGCGAGCAGCTGACTGTATAATTGTATAATCTGTATAAGTATCTATGTTATATGCATACTCAATATGAGTGAAATAAATAAGATGATATATATATATATACTGTTATCATCTGTCATTAAGAAATAATACTGCGATTTTAAGAATATTACGCAAGAACTTCCGACGCAAGAGGCCTGAACTCTAAGCAAACAACTCTTGGATCCTTCAGCACGACAATGCACCGGCGCACACATAGTTACCGATTTCAGATTATTTGATGAAAAATCTGATTTCTTTATTTCCGCAACTTCTTTATATACCAGATCGTGGTTCTTATGACTTTTCCCATTCTCACAGATAATAAAATTGAAGGGACAACGTTTCGAGGCTATATAGGAGATAAGGAAATATTCGCAGAAGCAATTCAAGTCGATTCCGAAAGACGCGTTTAAAGAATGTTTCGAAGAGTGGAAGAGAAGGTGACATAAATGATTGCAGCGGGCTATAGCGACAATAATTGAGTATTAGTTTTTCTAAATATGTATCTTCTCGATCGGCTCTTGTACACGTATTATATATTGACGCGGGCCGTGCATTCGTTGGCACATCGCAAATGCAATTCTTGCTCTACCGAAATAAATAGACTAAGTATGCGCAGAATTATTGTCGGCGAAAAAGAAAAATGTATTACATACATAGGTATATGCATACGCACATCTATATTGTTCTAACCAAACTAATAGAAAACATGCATGTGTCCTTAATCATATGACTATATTTTTTTTATATATATATATATATATCTTGATGCGGGCCGTAAACTCGTTCGCACATCAGAAATGCAACAACGCGACACACTATAATAATAATTAGGCCTATAAATGATGCAACGCGAAAAGCAGTACCTAGGACGTTAAATCTCTGCTGAGAGTCAGCCTGAAAAGTTTAGTTTAGGCATATAAGAAGGCTATATATAGGAGACTACTTTCTGTGGGATTTAAAAAACTTGTGCAAGTCGTCTGTACACATGTTCTATAGCTATTACTATTATACTTGCATTGCTCATGTGCATGCATGAGTAGCATAAGAAATCGTTTTTTAATCTTCTCTCTTTTTTTGTGTCTCCGTCGTTTCATTTTCATTTGACTGCTCTGCTCATAGCAGTGTTGTCCGATCGGAACGATGTCGTACCTACGCGGCTCAGCCAATTACGTATGGAGCACCACGTGCATACTCGGCCGTGGAGCGACGGCTACCGTGTATCAGGGCGTCAACAAGAAAACAGGAGACCCTGTAGCTGTGAAGACGTTTAACAAGATCTCACTGGATCGACCGGCTAATGTCCAGATGAGAGAATTCGACGTCCTCCGAAAGGTTTGCCTTGCTTTATTCGATATGCGAACTCATGGCTTTTGCCCAAGCGGTCGTTGGATATTGTTACAATACGGTCTGGAAACTACCGCTGAATAGAATAGAGTAGAACACGCCGATTTTTTTAAAGCAGAAAGATAATTGTCACACACACACACACGTCAACACTAAACAGACGTGTAAACACACGTTGAGAATAAATAGGCATGGACGCCAGGGCATTAGTTCTATGTATATATGCAGTACAGTAAAATATAATTTCAGCCGTTGGTTTGCTGGGTGCTCTGTCTCGACCAGCGGTCGAAGAACTTACTACTTGTTTTAATCGAAAACACTTTTAACATACTTTTGCGAACAATTGTCTGTGCATGAGCTGTTTGTTGAAGCGTTTATTTGTAAGGTTTGCTTGGTACTGGGTGTTAGGATCGTGATGGTTAACAAGGGTTGTGATCTCCTGAGTTTATTATAGTAGTAGTAGTTTTCGTACAGAACTCATTTTTATCTATTTGAAGTATGCCTGCCATGTAACGGTAGCTAAATGTTGATCAATGTGAGTGATTTTTGCCTATTGAATTGTAGCATCTGTGAAGTTAAATAAAACACGTTTTTAAAAGACTTGCCAGTGCTATGCGCATTGCCAATATAACTGCAAATAATTACGGCATGTTGATGTAAATATGGTTCATCCAAATGTTATCGAATAATATATTTCTTATGTTTTCGTCATCACCAGAAACGTCACGGTTCTAAGGGAAAAATACCAAATTGCAGCATTTTAGTCGAAATTGTCTTATAACATAATACACTAAATATAGTCTTTTATTTGCTTTGCGATTCAGGTGAACCACGAAAATATTGTAAAGCTAATTTCCATCGAGGATGACTTGGAAAACTCGAGCAAGGTAATTGCTAGCAAACGCACATATATACATTATACATATATGCATTACCTTCTTTGAATAAGTTTATTTGGCATACTACGTTTATTTTCAAATTTGCGTCATTCTGCAGGTACTTGTGATGGAGTTATGTACAGGTGGATCTTTGTTTTCAATTTTGGACGACCCCATGAACTCCTATGGACTCGAGGAAGACGAATTTCTTCTCGTACTCAAGGATCTCACAGCTGGAATGAAACATTTGCGTGATAACAAGTAGGCATTTTTAACATAGCCGCAGTGTCTTCATTATGTAGTTAATCCTTCCAACTGCACTACATTATGTGCACTGTTCTAACGCTGTCCTCGTTAAATCTGCACGACTTTATATCCATCTGGACCTTTAATTCTGTGTTTTGTTGTGCTCTTGTTTTGTCTGGCATTGGGATTTTGGGTCTGACATATCGCAGTTTATTGGTTTTCCGCGATCCGATTTCCCTAATTCATGTAGTTGTCTTTATTTCTAATTTTACTCGATAGCACCTCTAAGTTGAATGGTTTTGTTTATCACCAGCATTATTCACCGCGATCTGAAACCGGGCAACATTATGAAATATGTGGCCGCGGACGGCCGTTCGATCTACAAGCTCACGGATTTCGGAGCCGCTCGGGAACTTGAAGATGACCAACAGTTTATGTCGTTGTACGGCACCGAGGAGTATCTGCATCCCCATATGTACGAGCGGGCTGTGCTGCGTAAGCCTGGAGACAAGTTGTTTAGCTCAAACGTCGATCTGTGGAGTATCGGCGTGACGCTTTATCACGTGGCGACGGGCAGTCTGCCGTTTCGGCCGTATGGCGGACGCCGCAATCGTGATTGTATGCACTTCATCACGACAAAGAAGGAGTCGGGAGTGATCTCGGCCGTTCAAAAGGATCACAGCACCGCGTCTATAGAATGGGGAAGGGACCTTCCGAAGACCTGCCTTCTCAGCGCTGGCCTTAAGGTAAGGCGGCTACCTCAAGCATGCTGTTAAACCTCTCCGATTGACTGCATAAATGGCGTTAAATTGTCTGTCGTTGTGCGCGTGTGTACACATCAAACGTATGTGAACATGTTACACACATAAATAAATATACATAAGAGGAGGCGCAAGAGTCGCTATTCTTAACCGCGCAGTTATTCACTTTGTTTCACGTATCAGCATTCATATAGAAAGAAGCACCAACGTGTACCTAACCAGTTCATTGTTCTTATTTGCGTGCGTTTTGTGCTCATTGGGTCGCCTTTGTCGATGAGCAGGACTTGTTCGTGCCGATCCTTGCCGGTGTGATGGAGTGTGATAGCAGTAGAATGTGGTCATTTGATCGCTTCTTCGAGGAAGTCACCGCAATTCTCTGCTGTCGACGGCTACATGTTTTCCATGTTAGCGAATGCCGCGAATTAATTCTGTACATTACGCAAGGTAACTTATAGTAGTACATTGGTCATGCATATACATTTATTAATTTCAGTCGTTGCACCATTTGTCTGGCTTGAGTACATATGCATATGCGCAAAATTGTGGCAAAATTTCATTGACCTGCCTTAGTTACAGGATTGTCTTATTTGAAATACGTATACCCAGAATATAAAATACAAAGTTTAAATCACCAGATGTTACATTACTGTGTAACTTCAATATACTCCGTACAAGGCACTTTAAATTTCTCTGATTATTTAGAAGGAGTGGCACTGTAAACGTAAAGCTTCATCTATTAACATAGTTTGCTAACAGAATAATATTTGTAATAACCTTTGTAGCTCCTCCTTTTGAAAAAAAATAATTCTTTGGCGCAGTCAGACTTCTTCTTCTTTTATATGCGTTTTTTCTGGTGGCACCATTAATCCTACAATAACCACAGGTGGCAAAACCTATAGCGTGTTGTGTTTTTTAGAGGATGTTGGGCGGCATGATAAGATTATCATGCGGGATGACTGTGATTATGATGTACGTGGTGGTAATGGCAACGTGACGATAAATACGTTTGCTTTGTGTTTCCAGACGGACCCGAGGAGACGCGGCCACGAATGTCTGATATTGGCGAACAGCTCAGCAAGCAGACGAACGTCCAGTCGAAGTGTCAGTTGGTGACCTTCGACAAACAACTATTGGAGACGTATATTCAACATAACGGGGCTCTGCCTGGCACCTCTGTACAACGTACAGTCTACCTATTCAACATTGAGGCGAAAGAGGTGTGTATTTGTGTCGTGTGCCGTTTGGAGGCATAGAGACAGTTCTGCTTTGCAGTGGCTTTGGGCTTAGCAAATGCCACCAGGAAAGTTGAATAAAAACGACAGGCTCACCATTTGTAATAATAATAAATTATTATTATACTCTAGGATGTCAAGGACAACTCAATGGCGCATAAAGACGAGCCGCATATAAGTATAATCAATGTGGTACTATCTTTGCTTTTAACACTAAGTATGACAATAAAGTGAAGATGAAGCAGCGTACTTATTACTTCACTTCCAAACTGCAATTATCGCGGAGTTCACATCACCCCTAAAATGACATAGTATTGAAACACATATAATGCATAGGAATTCGTATAATTTCAATCATATATTAATATAATTTCAGTCCAAAATGATACAATAATTGAGAAAAGTATGGTGACTGACACGATCAAATATTTGTAGACAATTTCAAGCCGTATCGTCGCTACTTGCTTACCATATTATATTAGTTGCCATCAGTGTACACGCGGGACGATCTGTCTTTTAGCAATAATAATAATGCATTGTGGTAGGTTCGTCTGAGCAGTGTTCAAAGTGTGCAGAGCGCAAAGTTCCCGGAGTTTCCTTCGAGCGGAGTAAACCTCGATGAAGACGCATCAATTGCGAAAACTTGGTGCAGTATCACACATGTTACCAAACGTCTCATCGAACGACTCCTCAGGTGCTATGGACACCTTGAAAAGGTACTCTATTCCACTCTCACTGTATAAATGATATATATATATCCCCTCAGATGCTATGATGATTTTGAATTTATATACTCTATGTTTTCTTCTTCAGTTATGTGAATGATTTATAATTGTTTTATTTCCCTGTTTTCAAATAAATGACAGGCTCCGCTAGAGCTAGCAGCACTGATTGAAGAGAGGACGACCGGCTTGAAAGCCGAGTTTCGTTTTACGAAGGAGGCTGCCTTCGCGATGGATCGACAGATAACTCGGACGGCCAAGTCACAGGCGCAGGCTAGTTAATTTTTGCCTATTGCTCCTGACTTCTCTTTCTGGGGCTAGTAGTTAAGTTAACTAAGTTCGAGAAAGATTGGGATGCTTTATGGTACTGCAGTATTAGTATCAGTAATTGAAGTGATAATGGCCCCGTTTTCCAGTTACCAGAAAGCGTTTACATTTATACATTACGCTATTATTTTTTTACTTATTAATGATACATTACGTTTGCATTTATACATTACATTACGTTTACATTTATACATTACATTACGTTAATAAGTAGATTGAAGGAAAAAAAAACAAATATGACGCTGGCTAATTCCCTTGCGTAGGAAGTATTATCTAACGTATTGCAAATTGTTATTATTTTAAAGTAGTTAATCACTATTGATATATTTACTGTTTCTGGTGTCCTGACGGAACCACTACTTGTTATGAGCCAATAGTTGCGTTCCAAAGGGAAGTAATGCACATAACAATAACTTTACATTTTTCTTTTTATTTTACAAATAATAAAAAAACATAAAGGCTAAAACTTATAATATTACTTTAGTAATTCGAAAGTATCGAAGTGCAGTAGATATTGCAATTAAAAGCCCAAAGTGTGTATTTAGATGTGTATATAAGGTACCAAGTAACCTTAGCTGTCTTGATACTCTTCAATGCAGATCTGCGAGCTAACTGCACTGATACCAACCGATGGGCCTGAGCTGGACCAACTAAAGCGGATGGTCGCGTCAAAGCAGCCAACTGCACAGAGACCAATGCTTGACAGTCTCGCCCGAACTGAACGAGAAATCGACGCCCTCGAAGCGAAGGTATTTTCGCCGCGATCTATGCCGCTGTAATCTACACACAGTGTTACACACATTGATATCCTACGTTGCGTGTTGCTACGCTGTTTCATTTTATAATATCCTTCTTCTACACGCGTCTTGTGTCCCCTTTTCCATAGCTACAAGAGCTATTCTGTTTTTTGCTCCGCTATTTCTAAGTTCAGACCAACAGATTCAAAATGTATACACAAATGCTTCGGTTAGACATGCTTCCTATGTCGCACAGCAAGAAATGTAGACACTTTGCTTGTATGTTTGTGTACGTAGAAGGAGGAATCAGTAAATTAACTAAGCATTGCCCGGCCAGGTACTGGTGCCGAAATCGTTGTCCAAGCAGTGGTTACAGAGGCGCATTGAGGTGCAGTCTGTGGACGGTTGTTTGGAGACGGCGTCGAGTTACGTCGCGAAGATTCGTGATAACTGGCAGGCCCTAGCCAGGGATAAGGTGAGCAGATATGTAGGCGACTTTAGTGCTTTGTTGTACGCCTTATTGTAGTGTCGGACATGTCTGTATGTTACTGAATGGGCGAATGATGGGTAACGCTGTGCATCGAGATTGAAACACAAGTCCTTATTTTTAGTTAGTTTCAGTTGGGAATGTTTTAGTAAAAACTTGCACACACGATGAAACTACTGCATTTAGGAATACTATATTATGCGCAACATGAACGACACCATATTTGTCGTTTAATTAGATAATTGGATTGTCTGTTCGTGTTCCTGCAGTGTATGCAGATTTAAGTGCACTGGGTGGGATAGCTGCAAACATTGATTACTTGATGGTCTAATCTCATTTGTACACACGTACTTGCATGGTATGTATAACAAACTATAAGTTTACCGACACAAGTATTGGTTTGTGACGCACTACGGCTTTGCAGGACTATATGATCGAATCCGTGTTCTACGGTAATATTGTTATCGCTTATTTTTGGGCTCTTAGCTTGTTTTGACCGACTATGTTTGAAGCAGGAGTTATGAGTCCTCCTTTGCAAATGATCTCTTTTTTCTCACCGATTAAACGTTCTATGGAAGCTTTCAGTAAAGTAAAGATGGTTATATTCATTAAGAAATACCTTATATTTATTTTTTGGTTTTGATATTCCAATTTTCTCATGAAATTGGCATAAGCTGTCGTTATCGCGGACACCATTAAAAGGTCGTTGATCTTAAACGAGACTATTATATGGTGTCATTGTCGATCTGGGAGGGTGGAAAACATACTGTTTATCTGGTTTCACTCTGCTGTATACAAGGCATTGAGTTAAACCTGACAGTAGTTTTTAAATGCAACAATGCAAATTTTACGGATGCTCTTTCCCCTTGACTTCTAAATGCTTGGGCCTTTATTGCTTTCACTACTATAATACATTCGGTATACGTTTTGGAACATTTAATCCTACATGCATGCGTTTCATAACTTTATCCAATAGTATACTACGGGGATCGTCTTTTTGACGTGTACGCAGCCTTGCTGGTTGTTTCTTTGTAAATGGCCTCTGTAACCTCGGTCATATATTTATTAGACTTATTTTTCAAGGCTTTCACTCTTTAATTTTCCACCGGGTTAAGCCAAACAAATATGCAAGTAGTCAGTCGAAATTGAGTCTTGACCCCCCCCGGTCGGGATCTGGTGCACGAGTTTTGGAAGTGGATTCTGGGAACCCCAAGATTCACTGGACGACTCAGTCATTGCTCGAGGTTTATAATTTTACATCTAGTAGAAAATGTATTTACACTTAACCGATATTAAGGTTGTGTTTATCCTTACTGATTTTTTCCAGATACACTCGGAAGTAGTGTATTTAATGTTAAGCATGCAAAATATGTTTCTGTTTACTTTTTGTTGTGGGCCAACAGGCGACGAAGAAGCTGAGTTACCATGACGAGCAGTTTCACATGCTAGAGAAGCATAAAATGCAACAAACGAGCCTCAAGCTCATGGCTCTCATGCAAGTATGTACTCACTCATTTGTATTACCATTGAGTTGTCCCGTTTCTTTACATAGACACAAAGTGTGTCTACTAAGTTGTATACAGCACAAACAATACCACAATTACGTAAGCAATACGCAGTGTGCATTGCGTCGAACCCAATATATATATATATATATATATATATATATATATATATATATATATATATATATATATATATATATATATATATATATATATATATATATAGCGCATAATCAGCATGTGCGTTTTATATACCTGCCACAAAAGCGAAACTGGCTATATTTTCAAATTTGCAATTTATTTTGGCACTAGCAGCAACCAAAACAACAACGACAGAATTGAATCAGGAGCACCGGGATTTAGGGCACGGACAGTGACAAACCAACAGCACCACAGATACGATCATGGCTTGTACTGTATCGTGTATTGTGCAATAATGAAGGTACAAGTGGTTCCTCCGCCTAAAGCGTGCGCAACAAAAATTGGACGCTGACGGAGTACGCATTTTGTGCACATTACCAACAGGACCGCTGCCTGAAACCGTGTCATAAGCTGTCGCAGCGACTTCAGCCGTGGTATCGGGATGCGATGGCCGCACAGCGAACGGCCAACCAATTGAGACTGGCGTTGGGCTCACTCACGGAGATGGCGGCCTGGTATAGTCAGGCATTGAAGACCGACGAGGAGTTCGACTCGATTGTCGGCCAATTCATCACGACCATCAAGACCTTCGCGAAGCCCCCGCCAACGACGGTAACCCTCATTGCTTCGCCGCTTCAGGCACTCCATTCCGGTCAGGGCGACGCGCAGCAACATCACGAACAGCAGCAGCAGCTGGTAGAGCACCCACAACAACAACAGCATTCAACAACACTGGCGGTAGGTATCGCAGATAACCCGCATAGCATAAGTTGGGATCTCATTGGCCTACCCCCCGCACCCAGATCTTGGACATGACTAATGGCATAGGGCTCTACTATATCCATGAACATCTAAAAGCATTTCTGTTGAGTGTGCCTCGACGTAGTACAAAACTTGTTTCGATTGAGTCAGCTACACCTATACAAAATTACCTGGTTTGCAATTTGTAGCGAGAGGATCAACAACGAGAGGATCTTGCCCGTACCTAGATAGCAGGTATTTTAATAAGGCCGATAATTTGTTCATTAAGCTCATTTTTGCCTTCAACAGTAGTTAGTCACTCAAAGTGGCTGCGCATAACGTGGTCAATGTTTAACCTTTTTTTGACGAAACCGCTGGCTTTTGCCATACTCGACCATATCACTTTTATGCCAAAGCCTGCCGTAAATCTTATTATCAGAAAAGCTCAAGGGTGCCCGTTAGCGACAGGTTATCAGGGCTGGGGATACTGTGGAAAGCCAGGAGCCCATTTCGGATCCACTCTTGGGCTGTCGAGCTGTGAAGCTCAATCCTGTGGTCGATTGCTCTACGCACAAGTACGAGAAGTGATTGGCAAGCTCGATTGGAGCCTATCCAATATGAGGTGCATCTTCCATTGCCAATTCACCTTGCCGAAATTTTATCGTTTTTGATTGGTCTATATTGACTTAATTAAACCGTGGCTGCTCTGTGAGTGTACCGGGAGATCGAAAATCAAAACTGAGAGGAAAGGTGTCTGAGGTTATTTCCTTGAACACACCAGTAGTTTGCATAATTTGAGCGTGCCACTAGTTTGCATAATTTGAGAGGAGACGCCATATTCTAATCTTACCGTTCCTTTTGGAAAATATTGATGAAAATCTTTAGTGGGGCCCGTACATTAGTGTATCAGCATTTTGCAACGCGGTGTCAACACAGATTTGAAATCAATTATCACGGCAACCATTGGCACTCGCTATCATGCAATACATGTTTGTCTGTAATCTCGTCGAGCACAATACAAGCCGTCGTTGTTTAATTTGCCACGTGAAATACGCGTTTGCTCTGCCGGGGGCATATCCACAGTATACAGGTATGAGCCCAGCCTGGTATGTGAGTACGGTTAGCTATCAGCATGTAAATTGACGCTTATTTTTGCAATCCCACGCCACCACTGTGGATTTGGGGCCGTTTCTGTCTTTGGAACTACACTCACTACACTCACTATATTATTATTATATTATTATGTCATTACATGTTAAACGATGTTACAGTTGTGAGGTCTGAATGTATTATTGCAAAGTTTTTTAAATAATTAGTTCACTCCATGGCGCCTAATATAGATGCCGCGTTTCCTCTGCAAACGGCCAAGGACAACGCTTGCCTCAAGAATTCACCCTCTCTTCGGTGTTTGTGATCTCCTGAATTTGCTTACTTAAATCTTTGAGAAATGCTTCGGTGTCCTTGCTGATTGGTCCTAGTGTCTCCATGGCAATAGGCACAAAAATATTTTGTTTCCAGTCCAGCATATTTAACCCGTTTTCTGGCGTCCGCGTGCTTTGCTAACCACCCCGGCTCAACGGAGCTGTGGTGTAAATAAGAAGCCGCGGTTGTGCACGAAAACGTTGCATCTCAAGCTAGGGACTTTCCATGTGACCATAATGCAATGGTCACCCCATCAGGTCTTCCTCTCGGTTCAAGTGTAGATGGTATACCGGCTTTCCTAAGGGACCTTATGATCACACCGTTTAGTTCAGCATGCCTGGACGATCTACCGGCGCTCTTCGGGCAATTCAGTGGGTGTAGGCCACTGGAATCTACCATCTCCCACACAGTTTGCACTGAAACGGCTCGCAGACGCTAGCGCCGAACTGCCACTTCCACTAACGAAGCTGCCACCGAACCAAATTGCACCAGTGAAGCAGCGTAGCAGACCGGAGCTAGGTCAGTGGCACTCCTTAATCCCAGACCACCTTCACGTATCGGAAGACTTGCTCTCTGCCAGGTGTTCTCTTTTTTTACGTTTAGGACTTCACTAAGTATGTCTCTGCTGACGTCATCATACGCCGTTAATTATTCGGGGCACGTCAATAATATTATTATATTTCGGGGCACGTCATTAATATTATTACATTTCGGGGCACGTTATTATTATTATTGCGTAGGGGCCAAAAGCAACGATTAATGCAAGTACTCGTTACCAATTAAATTGAAACTTTTGGGGCTTTGTCTGCAAATGCATGCTGCCTGGATGGGTTATGGAGGTATTGTTCATTCCATGGAGTGTATTTCAGGCCCGTATGCCCGACGATTCGCTTATACCCCTGGTTAAAAGCTACTGGAGTGGTACCATTGCCTCTTGAATCTATGAGAGAGCTGGATTACGCAACGTTTGGAGCTTAAGCGACTCGGTATATCCAGAAAAATCCCTATTTCTTATTTCGTTGCCTTACACTGTATCTTATCACTAGCATTACCTTATTTGCGCAGTTCTTAAACGATACCTGAGGCAGAGGTTAAGGCAAGATCTTCTCTAATAGCTCGACGAGACGGTCTACATTGAAAGTTTCCAGAAACGATGTCCTTTTTTCCGTGAGC